>JABXJD010000163.1:937500-1030000 GCA_013375575.1 Percina caprodes
TCACCAGACAAGGTATTGGTATTTGTGTCCTGAAGTCACTTAATATCCTCAAACACTGGACAGGTTTTGTGATTTGATTGTCGCAGCACACTCATGCACTCATTTTTACAAACGATGAAGGTAATATTTCTCTTCCTAAGGTTCAACTTGTCTAAAAGTTTACTTCATAGCTATAAAAGACAGGTGAATTAGAAAAAAAAAGTAGCTACTGAGTGAAATCAAGACACACATAAACAGCCCATGCAGGAAAACGGAAATGAAATGGAAAGTAAATACAAACTTAAAGGACAGCAGCTTTACGTCCATAGCTTGGATTCTGGAACTGATTGATAGGACTCTTGTATATAGGGTTTTCTTGCTACAAATAGAGAATGAGGACAGAATAGAGTTCAGCAGGAAAAAAATAGACCAACAACACAGAAAGATAATTTAAAAAAGGCACTTAAAGGAGAATTCCAGTTGATTTCAACACGTAGCTCTGTTATTTGTATATTTGGAGTGAAAAATGAAACCAATCAGTGGTGCCTACACCATGTTATCCTCCTGCTACAGTAAGCACCCAACAGGCGTAAACAGGGCAAGTTTTAAACATGTTTTTAGCCTCTAAACATGTTCAAAATGTCATTACCAGTGCCTACCCATGTGCAGTAATTGCTTCAGAGGGAACACAGTGAATCTGACCGCTGTAGATGTGACAGAAAGGTATAAAAGTTGTGTTAATCCATACCTCTGTTTATTTCCTGTTTTTCGGTGAAATCCACACTAGTCGATTGTCAAACTCATACAATCCAATATTCCAAAAGTATTTTTCCACAAAAAAACGATTTGCTGTTGTTATGTCCTTAGTAATGACTATGAAGAAACAAGCTGTAACCTGACACCACAGGTATGGATTAACACAACTTTTATGCCTTTCTGCCACAGCAGTCAGATTCACTGTGTTCACTCTGAAGGAATCACTTCATATGGATAGGCACTGATAATGACATTTTGAACATGTTAAAAGGCTAAAAACACATTTAAAACTTGCCCTGTTTAAGCCTGTTGGGTGCTAACTCTAGCAGGAGGATAACTCGATGTAGACAGCACCGATGTGTTTCAAATTACAGAGCTACGTGTTGAAATCGACCGTAATTCTCCTTTAATGGGAGAAAAGTATGAATAAAGTCCAGTGACAGTGATAAAAGGAGGACAATGCGAGAAATAGAAGGTACTGTAAGAGATGTTTAGCCTTGTTCACAAGTATCTTTATTGTTGATCACGTTATCAAATGTTGTGCGCTTTATAATTGAAAATCTTTTTTAATGGGAAACCTTTATTGAGACAATATCGGTCGCCTGCCAATTGGAAGGTTGGTGGTTTGATCCCTGCAGGCCCATGTCAAAGTGTCCTTGGGCAAGACACTGAACCCTGAGTTGTCCCCATTGGAGTGTAAATGTGTGTGAATGTTTATCTGATGAGTAGGTGGCCCCTTGTACGGCAGCCTCGGCCACAGTGTATGAATGTGTGTGAATGGTTCCTGTACTATGTAAAAGAGATTTAAGTAGTCGTTGAGACTAGAAAAGCGCTATATAATAACAGTCTATTTACATTTACATTACAGTGGGATAGACATGTGAAGCCCACCCCAAGAGCCTGCCTACCAGAGCACACCCACTCCAACGCTACGCATCATTTGCGGCCATTTTGTGTCTTTTTCTGGGGGGATTTGCTGGTTAACCCCGGGAACCTTTGTGGCTTGTCATCCCCTTCTTTCTCCCCTCCTTTGTTTCTACCTCTCTGCTGTAATCTATGTAATAAATTCATTAATAATCAAAATAACAATAATGCCCAAAAATATTTCCTTCCCGACAAAACAAAGCAATTGGTTGACAGACCCTAAACTTCGGTAGGTTAATCATGCTGGAGATGAACTCTTCCTTTCAGATACAGACTCTTTAATGACAGAGTCGATCTAGACCACAGTACAGGGATCCAACAATGCTTTTAAGAGCAATTGCAGTTAGTGCAGCAGCAGCAGCAAAAAAAACACCTGCCTCGACTGGTTTGGGTGAAAAATGAATAAATATAGAAATATGACTCATGATAATTATAGCAGTGGGTATAATGGAATGGCATGATGAACAGTGAAAATTACAGTAACCATTAAGATTGTAGAACTATGACAACTAGTAACAACGATTGTGGTAGTAGCAGTTATTGTAAAACTATTACTACATCTATTTTAAATGACTAAAACCAAGTACCACACCAGAATGGCATGGTTAAGAGTTAACCATAAGAGAGCATAAGAAGGAGCTCATGCAGTATCTTTGACATTCCTTATGGTTGCTTTGCCTTGTTATGTTGTTGTAACGCAGGCTAGTCAGAGTTTCACTAACAGTCTCTCATTTCCCAAAATGAAAGGAATGTGAAGCGATAGGTTTTCCTGCCCATGGTAATAAATAAGACACACAGATCAGGAACATCTGTATCATTACACATGTACTCTGTGGGTGTAACACAATTTCACCACTAGGTGGAGGCATATTACTGCATGTGAACTGGTGCTGAAATCTGTCATATTGATGTTGGCTGATGATGAGCTGGGAGGAAGCAGGGAGGGAAAGAGCTGTGGCCACTCCCGGAAAAAGTCCAGCTATGCTCAGAGTGCATAACATTCCCAAAAAAGTCCACACAGGCGCCGACATTTTTTCCTTTTTGTTTTGAGCGGCACTCAAAAGCAACACATTCAATCTATTTCTACAGCTGTGAGACTGAAGAGAATGCCAGCAAGAGATTTTGTAATGACATCAACAAGTCTGCAAATCTCATCTGCTGCTGAGAACACAAATGATCTTCACAAGTTGATACCCTGACAGCGGCTGGCTGTGCAGGGTCGTTCAAACAATACGTGTTTTCCGATTTAAGGGACTCAACCAAACTTCTGACAAAATATAATTTAACCTGCTCATCTTCTAAAGAGCCGTTTAAGGTTCCTAACACTCACCGTATCCCATTTGGCATTCATCTTCTCCTTCTCAAACTTGGCGAATTCTCTTCTGTCATGGATGATCATCAGCAGCTTCCAAATGAGCAGCAGGGCTAAGCCAATCAGGACGATGCCAGCGACCACGCCTGCCACAATGGGAATGATGTCAGGACCGGGGGCAGTCTGAAACACAGCAGGGTGCAGCGGTGTTTAGGCAGCTTGAAAAAGAGTGCAAAAATAACAAGACCATGGGAATAACATGGCATCACTATACGTGAATAAGCAAATGCCCTATTTTTGCAACTGTAGCCACCACAGGCCCTGTAATTAGCTTTCTCTGTAACAGAAACCTTCCACACCCTGGCTTATGTTAGCCCAGCTTTCTGCTTACCCAGCGTGTCCACCACATGGACCTCCTTCTCCGTGTTGTTGTTGACAGCGTAGGTGTAGTAGAACCAGCAGTCGTTGGCGTCCCTCTCCTTGCAGTGCATCACGGGGTAAGAGGCGTCATTGGGCTGGGGCAGCTTGTCCCTGTCCTTCACTTTAATCAAGTTGAAGTAGCTGCAGTCTCTCTCACATGTGTCCTTCTTCTCACCGGTGCCAAACGCCCGGCACTGGACACACTCTCTGGAGGCAACGGGGTGTTGTTGTTAGTATTGAACAGTGAGATTTGTACTGATGTCTTGTGTGTAATAATGCAGTTTTTTGTTTTTACTATACAGGTTTTGAGATATATGTCTCTTAAAAGGTCCCATGGCATGAAGATTTCACTTTATGAGGTCATAAGGGGCAAGGTTCCCTCCCCTTTCTCTGCTCTGCCAGCCCAGAGAATTTGGCCCACCCATGAGAGAAAGACATCATGGCTTTCAAACAAGCAAAGTGGCAGTTGGTCAAGGCCGCCCCCCCCCTCAAAAGATATAGTCAGACATGGTATGAAGGGCTCACTAAGGTCTATATAAAAGAGACTTCAGATATGGTATTAGGGGACCACTAAAGTCTACATAAAAGAGACTTCAGATACAGTATTAGGGGACCACTAAGGCCTTATAAAAGAGACTTCAAATACAGTATTAGGGGACCACTAAGGCCTATATAAAAGAGTCTTCAGATACAGTATTAGGGGACCACTAAGGCCTATATAAAAGAGACTTCAGATACAGTATTAGGTGACCACTAAGGCCTATATAAAAGAGACTTCAGATACAGTATTAGGTGATCACTAAGGTCTATATAAAAGAGACTTCAGATACAGTATTAGGGGACCACTAAGGCCTATATAAAAGAGACTTCAGATACAGTATTAGGGGACCGGTAAGGTCTATATAAAAGAGACTTCAGATACAGTATAAGGGGACCACTAAGGTCTATATAAAAGAGACTACAGATACAGTATTAGGGGACCACTAAGGTCTATATAAAAGAGACTTCAGATATGGTATTAGGGGACCACTAAGGCCTATATAAAAGAGACTTCAGATACAGTATTAGGGGACCAGTAAGGCCTTTTAAAAGAGACTTCAGATACAGTATTAGGGGACCACTAAGGTCTATATAAAAGAGACTTCAGATACAGTATTAGGGGACCACTATGGTCTATATAAAAGAGACTTCAGAAACATTATCAGGGGACCACTGAGGTCTATATAAAAGCATCCAAAGAGCACCATGTCATGGGACCTAAAATGTTTCCTCCACTCCAGAACAATGCAGGTAAATGGATTTACATTCAACGTTAACATCTCTTTCCAAAGACTTTCATTGTTACTCTAGACCAGGGATTTTCAAAGTCTGTGGTGCCCCCCTCAGACAAATTGAGGGCTGTGGGCTACATTAGTTGGATTTATTTTTTACCATCATGAGGGTATGACCTCATAAGGGGCAAAATTCCAGATCGGCCCATCTGAGCTTTCATTTTCTCAAAGGCAGAGCTCGGTTTACACCTATTATTTCTCTGGGTTTGTACGTTGTTGGAAACACGGGCGATAATGTTCAGTACACAACTCAACAAAATATATATATAACCTAAGTCTATGTGGTTCAATACGTAAATGTTACATATTATACAATACCTTTAAGGTGTGTAAGGTTAGTTTGGGATTTTTGTCAATGCACTAAAATGCCTCATGCGTATAAAAAGAGATCGCTGTAACCATTCCTCCTCTTCATTATCAATAAGCAAACATTTTTGTACAGTGACATATGCGATATATTGACCCATCTTCATTTCAGACTTACTTGTGTTCAGTACATACTCCTGGACAGGTAGGGCAAGTTTCACAGGTGGGACCCTGGAATTTGGGGTCAGTGCACTTGCAAGTGCCACATTCACACGTTCCTCGGCCGTTACAGATCTGCTTGTTGCTGGCCATACATGTGCTGTTGTCCAGAGAGCAATCACAGGCACTTCCGGTCCACATGGGGTCACAGATACACACTCTGCACTCACAGCGGCCATGCCCTAAGTAGACAGGGAATTAAAAAAAAATTAAAAATCATGAAAACTTAAATGAGTCTTTTTTTTTCTTCTTCTAAACATCATCTTAGGTCTATTAAACACTCTGTCCTGCACCTCACAATATGATATCATCACGATACTTTCAAAAATATTGCAACATTCTGCAATTGTTTTCATTTCAATTTCAAATAATGTCCCCAAAAGGAAACTCTGTCAACATCTGTTTTATCTAAAAAGATACATTTCTCCGTTTATTCATCTCACTTACATTTTATTGCTGCAAAATGGGATTGTCAAGCAGACAAACTGACCAATACATCTATAATAAAAGATTGATACTTGGTGGCTGTGTATCAATACAAACAATATCGCGATACTATGCTATATTGATTTTTTTTTTCCCCCACCAATTCAAACAGCAGATAGAAGTTGGAGTGTGTACAAGTGATTTAGTGAGACACAAATAAGACTGAAGTGCTGATAAACTGTATATTACTACAGCTTTTACTACTCTTGATGCACGGAGCAGCCATGTTGTATTTTAAGCTCGGGGGACTGTGAGGTTGTCCGACTTTTCCCAACTCGGAAATCCAACTTCGGGGGAGGCGAGTTCTCAACTTTGAACTCGGAAATTCCAACTTCTGAGTGCAAATGGAACGCACTATGAAGCCTACGTGCTGAGATTACTTTATTCTTCTCCGTGGAGCTGTCATACTCACCTCCACACAGTTTGTTTCCAGAGCGGTCACAGTTGAAGTTGTCACACTCGCAGAACTGGCCGCTGTACCTCTCCTCAGGATTGTCCCTCTTCTTGCACTCACATGTGCCACAAACACAGTCTCCGTTGTTGCTGCAGATGTCGGTGCCGTTGTCTTTGCGGCAAGTCCTGTCCATGTCCTCTGTGGCTACATCATTGCTGCTGCATTCACACTGTCTGCCCACGCGTCCTTCATTACACCTGAGACAAGGGAAAGGGTGTGATTCTGAAGCACTTCCTCACACTAAAACAGAAATCGAGGTAAGCCTGAACATGAGACTTAAAGTTTTTGGATATTTTATCCATGTGACATGGTATGGTAAAATAAAGGCTGTGGAAATGTTCATAGACTCACTTGCAGGCACCACATTCGTAAGTCCCGTTACCAAAGTGGCAGAGTTGACTGTTCTTGATACCGTCCTTGTGGCATTCACACTCACAAATGAAGTTGAGGGTGATCTCCACCTCCTCCGTAAATCCCAGGGGCTTTATCTTGATGATCTCAGGCTTGCCTTGTTTCGGACAGCCCTTAGATGTCACACTGATGCTAAACATGACCTAGGAATGAAGGAAAAAAGGGGGAAAGCCTGACTCAGAGAGCAAAATACTGAGTTTGAACATCTGTGAAAATCTCAAAACAAAATAATTGTGTCAATTAACTAACATTGGCCCAGGGCAGAAAACAAAACCATAGTGACTGAGAGCCTACAATTAAAGTAGATCAACACAAGGTGTAGGTTTTTGTGCAATACAGTGTGTGAATTACAAAAGTGATGGGATAAAAATATTCAATATCCCAAAAAAGAAACCTCCCTTTCAGATCAGAGCTCATTATTAGCTATTAGCATGTGGTGATCTGGTCAGAGCTCTGGATTTCTATAAAGCTGTAGATGGTTTTGCCCAGAAACTAGAGAACAAAGTATCCCGTTCCAGGGAAGAGAACTCACTCTGTTACTGTGTGTTTGTTGCTGGTTTATTAAGTACCAATGTTTGTGAGGGTCTATTACGATCAATGCTCTGCTAATCAGTTTAATGTGGTCCCTAGGATTTAATCTTGAGACTTGGCTTGGTGACCTTTCTTAATTTAGGTCTGATAGAAGTGGGAGACTGATGGATTTGGAGGAAAAAGCATAATGTTGCTATAATGCTAATAAAAGATGAAATAAATGTCTGTCTTGGCTATTGTTTTGAAATGATTTCTTTTAGAAAGAAATAGATACCCTGTTCACTTAGCACAAGAAATGAATGTGGAGTACATTGTGTCTTTAGCCTAGGTGTATTTAAATAAATGGCCCTTAATTGTATTTTTCAGAGACAAATAATTCACAAAGTTGTGTGCAGAGATCCTTTTTGAAGCCGTGTTCATGATAAAAATAGTGTTATTGACATAGTTTTGTTTCTGGTATTTGTCTTGAGAGTCTTGAATATTAAGAGAGCAAACAGCAGGAATTTTACAGTATGCTAACGTTACTAAAACTCGGTGTTCCTATTGCTAATTATTTATTATCTCAGCCAAGGAGATTTTCAACTGGGTTCATCTGATTGTTGGTTTGTTTGATTTGATGATCGATTTATTGCTTTGTGTTACATGAAGGGACCCTCAACATGCTACTGTGGAAGTGTGGTGCCCTTTTGAGCCTTGTTAGTGGTGTAGAAATTGCAATTTCTTTTTATTTTTGCGTGCCCCGACGACTAGCATGAGCTAATTAGGGGTTTGCGCTAAAACTGGTCACATTTGATTAACATGAAAACATATCCCAGAGAACGGTCGACTTGGCACCCGTGTGTTATTTTTTTGTTCAGTTTTTTGTTTGGTCAGTCAGAGTGAGCTCTAAAAAATGTGTAATGTTAATTGCTATTGAGTTTAAGACCAATAAAAAAGACAAAATAAAGAAATAAAAATGTATAAATATTTCTGTTTTAACGTAAAGTTTAGTGGTGAGTATGAAGTCTGTGTATTGATCAAGATGTGTTTTAAATTAAAAGATACTATGAGCTCTGCTGTGTGTTATTGAGAAACCATTCATTGTCATTGAATGCAAACCTTTTTTGTGATCTACATTTAATTTGACATCTTCAGTGTCTCAATGACAACTGACAGGGTCAATCATCTACTGGTGAAAACAACAACAACAAAAAAGAGCAATTTTCTAATCCTCACCTCATCTCCGATGGAGATGTTGGAGCACTTGCGTCCACTTTCGCCCTCACTAACCACTCCGTTCTTACAGCGGGACGTGTAAGCTATGGTCACTCCCTCTGGAAGCTTGCTGTTTTCCAAAATAACCTCAGACGAGAGAGACTGCCAAAAAACAAGAGATAACAACACAAACGTTGGAATGTCATCTGGTAGCTTTATTTTGAGAGCACACATTACACAAAGGATTATCTGAGTAATAAATGAGAATCACTCCCAATGTCGAATGCTTTCATGTGGTTCATGTGACTACTACAGTCTTTTTTACAAGGGTGCTTAAAATCAACATTCTTGCCAGTGTACTTACATTGTAAGCGTCTATAATAAGGTTGATTACATTGCTTGAGTTGGCAGACAGAGTGCCCACTGCAGACTTTGGTATCAGATTTTTCAGCTCCTGAGAAGAGAAGAAAACAATTTAGAATAAAGCTAAATCCAAGCTCTGTTAATCTTGAGATATCTTGAATCTCTATTAGCAACAATCTTTTTCAATATTTTTCTATTAAGAGCCATTTAATTGCAGATTTTGTGCAATACAACACTGATTTTAACCTTGAAATCATGGACTTGTTATTTTGCTTTGATGCATACTGAAGCTACTGTGATGCTAAAAGAAAGAACTTTTAATAAACTCAGATGGAACTGGGTTGAACTGGCCTGAAAAGCACCGGCATGACACAAGGCAATAATTAGAGCTGGGGATGCTACCATAATTCGCAGCAGAAGTATTGGGTTACTTCCAATCACACACGCAGAAAGGAATGACGAATGCAGGAAGTATGCTCAAAAAGAACGGGATAAGAGTGAAGTCAAGTTGTGTCACATAAAGAACCAAAGAGTCAGAGAGAGCTCACTTGGTAAACGGGCTGGAACTCCTCTGTGACGGCAAAGATAGTCTGAATGTTGTTGTCGCTCAGCTTCTGAACCAGGTGGGCAATGGAGGGATAGTCCTTCAAAACAATATGGAGGAGAAAAGTCAAATTTACACGGAGTATGTTTACATGCAAATCAATATTCCACTAATATTCAGAGTTTGACAATATTCCAAATTTGACACGGGTCATGTAAACAGCATATTCCGGTTCGATATTCCAAATAAGGCCTTTTTCCAAATATTGCATTTTCCTATTAAGACATGTGGGATGTTCTTGTATTATTTGGGTTTCAGAAGCATTCTTTGGAAGAATATGTGTCTCAATCAATCAACTGCAGGCTTATGGTCAGCTGTGTGCATTGCTATGGTTGCTGTACACAAACCTACCAGCCAACAGTTTGAAGGCTGCAGATCCGATAAGAAGGAGAAACACAGCTACTTTTAACATTATCAAAGACTTGGTTTTTGGATATGCGCACATACCACGACCTTTTCAAGAAGTCGGTTGAAGGAATGAAAGAGGTGTTCGCAAAAATGTGAAATGTTTTTTGCACGCCCGCATGTAAACAGGAATATTACTGGAATATTCACTTTCATTGGCCATGTAAACAGCTTAGGCGGAATATCGTCTTTTTCTGAAGTAGGGCAAAAAAACAATATTATGTGCACTGTAGAACAGGGCCAAACAATACTCAACAACTTACATAGTAGTGGCTCATGGTATACACATTGTTCTCCAAGTGACATTTTCCATCATTGGGCAGAACGATGCCACCGAGTTTGCCATCGCCGGCAAAGTGGAAGCCAGCATCAGTGGAGAACACAAGCAGACGAGTCACATTCCTCCAACCAATATGATTCTGAGAAGTGAGAAGCAAAACACTCAAACTGCAAGTAATAATTGTCTGCCAACAGCAATATATCCTCTCTATAAAAGCTAAGGGCGAATATGAGCATCTTATAATCTGACAAATTAACTTCTGATTATTACTGCTTCCAAAACTCTCCTTGGAAACACCAAGGACCTATAAAATACCTTTTCACACATCACCCCATAAATGCATTTATTGGCGCTGTATCCCTCCAAGCAAGTAATTGTGGGAAATGAGTATGAGAATGAGTATTTCCCACAGGATCACTGTCACACTAAATGCTTGCTCTTGGGGGAATTACTGGAATTGTTGGGTCTTTGTAAATTATAGAGTGTGGTCTAGACCTCCTCTATCTGTAAAGAGTCTTGAGATAACTCTTGTTATGATCTGGTACTATAAATATAATTGAACTGAATTGAAGGGAAACAACTTTTCTTCTTCTTTTGATGTTGTGGTTGCTTACCCCACACACAGCCACTTGCATGATGGCATCAAAACCCCCTTCAGGAGAGTCCAGGTTTCCGGAGATGTGCTGCTGGCCCACCAGGGTGTTGAACCTCTTGCCATCGCTGGTCAGCTTCAGCACGTTCTTGTAGCTGAACGGGCTGGTGCAGTTCTGGTCGCCGGTGCATGGGTTCAGCAGCTTGGCTGGGGTGGTGCTGATGTATGGCATGACTGTCTTTTCCACAAAGGAACCAAAACCTGTAAAAGACAATTGGATTCAGAATTTCCTTTTAAACAACTTAGGCAGAAAAAAAATCAACAAGTACTATGGGTGAAGTCTTAACAAGATGCTTGGTTTGGGACACTACTGTCATGAATACTTCAATTTGGGAGAGATTATTCTTTAGCTTTTGGAATAACGGTTCCAAGATGTAAAGGCTTCAATTTGAGCCCTGTCTTTTTTTGCCTATATTTGTTTATATTTTGGCAAATTGGCATCATTAAAAATATGCTGAATTACTTATAAGCAGTTCCTGTTTGCAATGTACCCATAGAAGTACAGACAGCTATCACTGGATTACTTTGCTACTGAAGAAAACTCATGAGGCAAGTTCTGGACTTAGAAGGACTCTGTGATTTCTAAGCAGATTTATGGAAGTTCATTGTTGATGATATCCTTTAAAATGTGTAAGTCACACTGATTCTAGACATGTATCATGTCTGTGTTTTCTGATTAAACTGACAACACTGAAAACATAATTATATGAGCTGTTAATACAGCTGCTGCAAATAGGTTTGAAAACCTCTGATCTACAAAGTACTTGAATAAGAACCGGTGACCAAAATGGTTTCAAGAGTATGTTTTTTGCTTTTTTGGCTACCTAATGTGTATTTCTTGTAATTTTTGTTGTTGTTAAATAACAAAAACCAAAGTGGGGGCAGTGAAAGCTTTTCTTTGCCCCAAAAAGATACAAAGTGTCAAATGTGATCACACACCCCATAATGAAAATCCTCACCTATCCTGAAGTCAGAGGTGATCTTTGACATCTCCAGCATTAGACTTGTTCCCAGGTTCTTGACGTTCTCCAGATCGTCCTTCATGGAGTAGGACAGATCCATCAAGTAGTACAGGTCGATGGGATAATCTTCCGCTCGTTTGAACTTTAGGTTGAAAGTTTGAGGCTCACCTACATAAAGTTACCGTTGTTAAATTTCCAAAAGAAGGTAAAAACAGCTTCAGAAAAAGCTTAACTCAAATGTATTCTCACCAGATCGGAGGGTGAGGCTGAGTTTCTGGGGCTGGATCTGTGTGATGTCCTCTGGCCTCAGTTTCTCTGCTCCCTTTTTGCGATGTGTCACTGTTTTGTTCTTGAGGGTCTTCTGTTCCCCGTGGGGATTCTCAATCATTGCATCACTACAGCCTCTTTTTATCAAAGACTGCAGCTCGTCACAACGGGTCGACACAGTCTCACCCTGTTTCAGGAAGTTCTACAAGAAGCAACAGCAGAAAAGGGAGAATTAAAGGGACAATCCATACGTTACACAAAAGGAAATTGGTTTGTCATGAGATGCACTACTCAGTCTGTGATAGCTGTTGGCTGAGGCTTGGAAACTGCAAATTTTAAACTTAAAACAGGGTGGCAGTAGTTTGGTCCGTAGGGTTGGGAACTG
The DNA here is from genome assembly GCA_013375575.1 of Percina caprodes. Taxonomy (NCBI): domain Eukaryota; kingdom Metazoa; phylum Chordata; class Actinopteri; order Perciformes; family Percidae; genus Percina; species Percina caprodes. Next base: position 949,742 of record JABXJD010000163.1, read on the forward strand.
GAGGGTCGCTGGTTCAAGTCCCCGCACGCACCAAAATACGGAGTGTTGGTAGACTGGTGCCTGGAGAGATGCCACTTCACCTCCTGCTCTTGAGCAAGGCACCGTACCCCCCCAACAGCTCAGGGTGCTGGTCCAGCATTGGCAGCCCGCTCACTCTGACATCTCTCCATTTGTGCATGAATAGGTCCTGAGCATATGTGTGTGTGTGTGTGTGTGTGTGTGTGTGTGTGTGTGTGTGTATTTCATGCCTTTGTGTAGTGATTACTAACAAAACAGAGTGTCCATTTTAATTTCCCCACGGGGAATCAATAAACAGTATCAATAAAAAAAACATAAACAGAAAGCCTACGTTACAAACTAGGGGAATTGTAAATCCTAGTTATGCTTTGATAAAGCTTTTACTTAGGGCATAGAATTGAATATTGTTAGGGAGTGAGGAGTTGCAGCGTCCGCCTAACCCGGCCCACCTGCTTCTCGTCAAAGTTGTACTTTTTATTTTATCGATGAATGACCTCATTATTTTTACAAAACATCAGAAAATACTTCAAAATGCCCCTTGTCACTATATGTGAGGTATTTTAAATGCTTGTCACAAACTGACAAATCCAGAATCAAAAGATTTTCAATCTACAAAAATATAATTTTTGACTCTATTGAATATCAAAACATCTTTCAGTTGTGGATCGGTGACAAAAGTCTGACAATACTAGGAATTTATAGAAATCCTCTTGGGCTCTGGGAAATTATGATGGGTGTTTTTCATTATTTTCTGATACTGTACAGGCTAAACAAGTAATGGATTACTTAAAAACAATCATCACAGACCATCATTGGCTGCAGCCCTACATTAAGCATTTAATGGCACCGTAATGGCATCAAATTGCATTTCTCAGCAGCGATTATGGCTGACATACCGGGTCTTTACACCAGCCACATTTGGCTCCCGCCTGGATGCACTCCCCGCAGTATTTGGCATTGGCATTGATGCACTCATTCCCCTCTGGATGGAAAACAAAGAGAGAAGAGAGGAAGAGGCAGAGTCAGAGGGAGCAGTGGCACAGCACAGGCCCTGCAAAGTAAGCAGCCCGTTAAGCCCCCCCGTGTTTATACATCAGTTCATCTGGAACCCTGTATGGCTCGATGGTAACTGGAGACAGAGACGGAAAATTCTGTCTTTTCCATTATGCTTTAAGCTCTGTGATGCTAAGGTGGATATCTGGTCAATGACATCTTTAAGATAAAGTAGCTTTTTTTCCATCTACACCACACACTTTCTGTTTATCTTTATTATCGGTATTTATATTTTTTTATTACAAGTACTTACTTTTCAATATTTATGGTCACAGGTTAATATAATTTTTATTATGCTACCTACTTTTGTTTTATTACTCTAATTACACATTCAATTTAGGGGAGGTGACAACATATACGAGTCATCATTATGACGTTTACTGTGCATGCTGACATCGACACAAGGTGGCTGTGAGTCAGTGGTAGAGCGGTCGCCTGCTAATGGGGTCTAATCCTTGGGGTCTTGGGCAAGACAAGGACACTTGTGTGTGTTTATCTGATGAGCAGCTGGCACCTTGTACGGCACACAGAATGTGTGTGTGAATGGTTTCTGTACTGTATGTAAAATCGATTAAGACTAGAAAAGCGCTATATAAGAGCTTTACATTTATCAACAACATATGATGTTACGGCAATACAATATGTAGGCCAAACTTACCTTTCTGAGCATGACTGTAACAAAAAACTCCTAACAATGTGGATATCAAGAGCAGCTTCAGGTCCATCTGAAAACACACGAGAAAACAAAATCTTATTGTCTCACCAAAGAGCTACTGTTGTTTTGGGAAGCAATATACCATGTGTGATTATCTCTTTGTTAATACCTGGTAGTCTGAATGCTTTAATTACTAATTTCCTGAACAAAATGGTCAAGAAGAGGGAGAGAGAGATGACAGATTGAATGTGTAAAGGCTTGGTAATAACTGGAGATAATAAATTATCCAGTGGCAGGGGTTTGGCTATTCTTAGTCGGTCTAAGGGCAACAGGCAGCTAATTCAATTCAGACCATTTTCACATCCAAGCATGTATGCACCCATTTACGTACAAGCACTATGGCTTGGACTGCAACCTCCTTTTCCCCACAATCCCTTTTACTGTAAATAGCATCAGTTCCCTAGAGTCAACCCCTCTGTGGTTGTGTATGTATATTGATCCCTTTTGGTCCATTTGGTCAGCCATATTGATGCATCTTGTTGTGCTCTTAATGCAAAGCATCTGATTTACTTAGGAAAAGTAAGCTGAAGGACATTTCTCTGCACTGATCAGCTGATTTGTGATCAGTCTAGAGCCACGCTAGGGGGTGCCTCTTTGAGATTGTTCTTAAGTATAGTGGTGCTCTGAGTAAAAGCTTGCCAGCATGCTCACAATGACAATGATAACATGATGAGGTTTAGCAGGTCTAATATTTCATATATATTCACCATCTTAGTTATGCTAACATTCGCTAATTAGCACTAAACGCAAATAACAACTGTGGCCTGACATTCATGTGAGGACCACAAATGTCTGAATAGCTGCAAAGGTACAGTATGTCTGGACCAAAATGGACAACCGACCGACCGACCGACTAACCTAGTTAAGCGTCTCACTCATGGTGGTGCTAGAGAAAAAGTCAGGCGATCACCAAAGATTCATTGATTGATCAAAATGGTTAAAATTGACGATCAGTCTTTCCCAAAGCCCAAGACGATGTCCTCAAATGTCTTGTTTTGTCAGCAACTCAGATATTCAGTTTACTGTCATAGAAGAAACTACAACATAGTCACATAGAGAATTTGTAATTGTATTTAATAAAAAAGGATTCAAACCGATTCATTGATTATCAAAATAGTTAGCGACTTATTAAACAGTTGACAACAAATCCATTATATCCACTAATCGCTGCTGCTCTAGTCTGTATCACATGTTGTGCCAATGGATTCAGTAGATGTTAAGATATTTTGAAATATAAATAAAAACTTTGACCTGCTGGTGCCACTGAATGAAAACCAAAACCCCTTAAGCTCAGAGCAAAGTTTAGAAGATCACAAAAGTTATTACAATACATCCTTTGGGGACCATTTACATAATTTCATTAAAAGCCACCCAGTAGTTATGGAGATATTTCAGTTAGGGCTGGGCGATATAGAGAAAATCAAATATCACAATATTCTTGACCAAATACCTCGATGTCGATATTGCGATGATGTTGTATGGTTGACTATTGGTGCTTTAACAAAATGTTATTTACACAATGAGATTTTTTTCAACATCGATATATCGCCCTAATTTCAGTCCAAACAAAAACCAACCAACCGACTGCTAGCATGGCTCCAAATTGGCTAAGAAGATTTCCTTGAGTTTGAAGGTACAGTTTTATTGACTAGAAACAATCATGAGAACAGACCAGAGGCTATATTTACAGTCTGCACTGTAAGTTAAGGACAACACATTTTCAGTGACCCCTAACTATCATTATAAATTCCACATTACTGCTGCTGTGTCAAAAGACTTAATTAGCATTGACACACTCTTGGAATTCTCAGCAGCTCTCATTGGCAGTTCCAATAAACGACAGCTGGGAGGGCTCCTACAGAGATACACCGATTCTATGGTCTGATATTGTATTATGGTGGCCCTGGGATCAGTATGTGCCGAATCTAATTAACATGTGGAATGTAAAAACAATATCCTGCTTGACCATTAATCACAAACTCATGGGAGCCATTTCTAACAGTAGCTAATGTCTACCATGCTGGATATTAAAGCATGAGGTTCAAATTAGAGCTAGACACACAGTGGCCGTTGCTGGCTATTTAGAGAGGCAACATTAAAAGACTGCATTCCCTTACAATGTGGTAAAGGAAGCTCTGACGTTCTGTGTGCGCGGTGTTGAGTGATGCATTCTTGAGTGCCTGTGTGTGTGTGTGTGTGTGTGTCCGTCCGTTTATATAGACACAGACGGGCAGACAGCCTGTCTACAGCCCCCTCAGATTATATCAGCTGGCTTGAATCTCCACTGTTGTACATGGACAGTGTGTGTACATGTTGTGCTTCCATGTGAGATAAATACCACATTTAACGTGGTTCTTCCACTGTTACACCATCACACCCTAGTATAGGATAACTGTGTCACAAAATGTTTGCGTGATGTCCTAAAATAAAAGAACTTGATCCTTTTGTGATGTATGGTAAGGACATTTGCAATGGAAAAGTGATTCATTGAAAACCAAGTTTAAAATGAAGGAATTTAGGTTCACATTCCTCTTAGAACAAAACCACACGCTAGATATTTTCTTTCCACTCTCGCTAGGGGGTTTCAACTTCTGCTCCAAGGAATCATTCAAATGCAGACGTCGTCTACAAAGTGCCAGTCAGGTGTCAAGTTAGGAAAAATAACCATGTTGTCTTCAGTCCTGGGAAGCTTAGCAGCAGCACAGGAATGCTCAATAAAACCCTACAGTAAAATGTAGACAGAGAGCAGTCCAAGAAAGGTCTAGGAGCACAACGTTATGCTGCCTTAAAGTGTACATTCAAAGTCAACATTTTAAGGTGGTTTTCGGTTAACATGGCCACTATAACACATTGTGTGTACCATTTTATGAATGTGTTAGTCTGGTTGATTGCAAAGTTGAATGTCTGTGACCGTTTTTTTTTAAAAGATATTTTTTAGGACTTACTTAGAACAGCTGAAAGAGAGACAGGAAATGGGGGGGGGGGGATTTGAACCTGGGGCATGTGCTCTATCGGATGAGCTAGAGGCCGACCCAAACTTTCCATCATTTTAACATAAAATGAAGTAGAAATTGTGGAGGGTAATGCAAGTTGAAGAGAATTTGTTTCTACTAATGCCCTCAGAAATCTATCTAAGACGTAAAACGGCAGAATAAAGATGGAAAAACACAAATCCTTCATGAAAATTATATTTATCCATTTGGCAAGATTTATATAGTTGGAAAATGACGGCTGAATCTTTCCATTAAATGAGTCGTTGTCGATATAGCCTAAAAATTATGAAACAAACATGTGCAACAAGGGCTTAAAACTCAATGCAGTAAAAACACCATTGAAACAACAGCACCTAAAATTAGAGCTGGGCAATATATCAATATTATATCGATATCGTGATATGAGACTAGGTATCATCTAAGATCTTGGAATTTAATATTGTATATTTAATATCGTAATATAACATAAGTGTCTTTTCCTGCTTTTAAAGGCTGCATTACAGTAAATTTATGTCAATTTCTAAACTAATCATACTATTTATATCCACATTAGAGCCCGACCGATAAATCGGCGGGCCGATATTGGGCATTCCCGATACATCGGTATCGGCATTTATAATGGCCTATTTTTTGAATTTTTTCTTTTAAATATTCATTCATCAGAATCATTTTTAATGACAAATAAATGCGTCTGATAAATGAATATTTAAAAAATAAAACGGGCTGTGATCCATGTTATGAGCGTTGGTGCATAGTCTGTCCACCAGAGGGGGCTCTACAACGTTCCTGTTGGCAACACTGTTTTTTGTTCAAAGGACTTTAAGTTTCATATCTTAAGTTGGTATTTTTATACATTTTATTTATCAGACCTTTAATATATCTTGATGTTCCTCTGTTCTGTTGTGACAATAAAACAAGTTATTATCATATTATTTTAGTGAGAAATGTTAGGGAAAACGCGTTTCTGGATTATTATTTTTTTTAAATATTGATCGGCCGACATATTGGCATATTGGATTTTTAAATAACCAAATACTCGTATCGGTCTTAAAAATCCTTTATCGGTCAGGCTCTAATCCACATTACTGATGATTATTCATCAAAAATCTCATAGTGTACCCAATAGTCAACTCTACAATATCCTTATCAAGGTTTTTGATTTTCTCCATATCGCCCAGCTCTACCTCCAATAATTCCTGACTACACTAAATCCTTACTTTCCTAGCTATATAAGTAAGTTCTGAGTATTTTTTATGCAAGCTTAGTTGGGAAGAACCCTATATACAATTATCTGTGGGAAAACTGAGGTTCAGGAGGCCTGATGCTCAGAAAATGTACACACATACCATTTTGGACAAGCAAGATGATGCCAAGAAATCATTATCTTGTATCATTGAGTGACATCACTATAAATAATACAGTCTGAATTACGAGGAGTGAAAAATGCACGCTGTGAAAAATACACTTTCAGAAACAGCTTGAATATTTTGGTTGTGGCACAGATAGGAGAGAGATAAAGACTATTAGAGAGGTTTGTAGAACAACTAGAATGCTCACATGCATTTGTCCATGGGTAAGCATAAAAATAAAAATACATTCCAGCAAGACATAGTAGCACTGGTTATTCTCTTACAGTTTACAGAGCTCCCACGCTCTCCCTGCCTCTCAGTCAGACACCAGCATGTGTACAAAGATTTCACTCCTCAACGCCTGCCCACTTGTCACACACACCTGAGCTGTGACTAATGGCATCCCAATGTTTTATGGGCTTTTCAAAGCTCTATCAGTTGGCAGGAGAAGGTGATGGATGGCTGACACTGTGGTGCGTGACTAAAACGGGCTGAGCGACTCAGGCATTCCTGGGGAGTGAACGCTGCCCGACCAGGATAGTAACCTGCAACAGTGTTACTGCTCTTTAGGAAATGGGAGCTGTGAGACCCATGATCAATTGATGCCAGTGGCAATTTTATCCCCTTTTTTTAAAAGGTATAATGACATGGTTCTCTTTGGATGCTTTTATATAGGCCTTAGTGGTCCCCTAAAACTGTATCTGAAGTCTCTTTAATATAGACCTTAGTGGTCCCATAATACTGTATCTGAAGTCTCTTTTATATAGGCCTTAGTGGTCCCCTAAAACTGTATCTGAAGTCTCTTTAATATAGACCTTAGTGGTCCCATAATACTGTATCTGAAGTCTCTTTTATATAGACCTTAGTGGTCCCCTAATACTGTATCTGAAGTCTCTTTCATATAGACCTCAGTGGTCCCCTAATACTGTATCTGAAGTCTCTTTTATATAGACCTTAGTGGTCAAGGTGGAGGCTGGGGGTGTGACCTTGACCAACTGCCACTTTGCTCTTTTGAAAGCCATGATGTCTTTCTCTCATGGGTGGGCCAAATTCTCTGGGCGGTCAAAGCAGAGAAAGGGAGGTAACCTTTCACCTTACGACCTCATAAGGCGCAAGATTCCAGATCGGCCCATCTGAGCTTTCATTTCTCAAAGGCAGAGCAGGATATCCAGGGCTCGGTTTACACCTATCACCATTTCTAGCCACTGGGAGACCATAGGCAGGCATATTAATGTTAAAAAACCTCATAAATTTTCATGCCATGGAACCTTTGAGGGGTCTTGGAGCACTTCTTAACTTGATCCTGTCACCCCTAAAAACCGTCTGTGTTAATCTATTGTGAGCTAAAAGTTCGGCCTTTAGGAATACCATAGCCTTGTGAAAAAATTCGGCGCCATTTTCAGCCAATAGTGCTGGTCAGCCATTTGTCAAAATCACATTAATCGTTTACTGTATCTTTTACATAGATACATACTCAATGTCATTTGTAATACCACCTCACCTTTGTAGCAATGGCCCTGTAACACTCTGATTCCCACAACCCCCTTTCCCTGGTTTGTTTAACTGATTAGTCAATTGAATCAAAACTTTAAATATTTCCTTACTGTTTAAGTTTATTGATTCAGAATTTTGAATCAGTTTGTTTTCCTGCTAAACTTAAGACTTGATTTTCTTCTTGTTCAGATGCTTCAACTAAGCAGACCACAGACATCAACTTTAATGGATGGTTTTACTGAAAAGTCCCCAACACTAACTTGTGTGGAAAAACTAAACTATGCGTCTAATCCTCACCAGGAGCTTAGACAGAGCAGGCAACTTGAGCGCTCACACACAAGCCAGATTTAAGGTGTGGGTGTAACATCTCACATGCATAAATCTTCCAAGCTGGGCAGCTACGACCATATTAGAAGCATTGTCTGTGACTAAAACTACGTCATTGTCATTCAGATGGCATGAATGTGCTAGTCTCTTCAACAAGTTGTCCACATTTGCGCCCGTGTCACTGTGACATTGCTCTTGTATGAAGTGACACTAGCTGCCAATCATCGTAGACGAAATGCGCAGTTACGGTAACGTAGGCAATTTGTCAAAAGTATCCACAACTTTTAATATGGTTTTCAATGTAGATTGTAGGGATTTCATTGTCGGTGAAGTATCACCGACAAGGTATCTTGTACCTAGGCTCCAAAGTATGCACCACCTCCCCCAAAAACCCTCGTTCTCTACAACAGAGTATAGTCTTAAGTCCACTGCAATACATTTTGCAATGGATTTAGTAATCCGTTTGACCCTATCCGAGTTTGGTGGCAGCTGTGCCATTGCCTGCTCAATTGTCCTCTGGCTGCCATCAGGGACGGGTCAAACTCTGAGTGGTATTGAGAAATGTGGTTTCGCAGATTTGTTGTATTTCCGATACATTATTTAATTTGAGTTCCACAGATCTTTTAAAGCAGGTGCAGGTCGTACAGGTTTGTTGCTTGCCATTGCAGCCATTTTGTCACCACTTAAACAACTCGCACATGTGTTTGGTGCGCATTCAGAGTATGTACGGCAGAGAACCGGCAGGCAGAAAGGAGAGTTTTCTGTAGCACTCTGCAGAAGGCGAACAGAATGTTGCAGCAGGCAAACTAATTTAATTTTTAAATTTCCAATTATTAACTTGTCTGCATCGAATCGTTCTAGAGAGAATTGTGATGTGTCTAAGAATCGATGATATTTTCCAACCCTAGACAATATCATCTGCGACATTAAAATTCACGTTTTTGACAAAATATTCAAAGTAGTCAATTTTCACTATGAAGACATTTTACACATTGTGCAAAAACTAAAACTTAAAATAATCAGATTAACGTTATACATGACAGCTAGTCTATATCCACGACTTCCGGGATTGCTCCGTTATCTTCATCTTTCTCTGCGTTGTAATGTTAAACTCCGATGGATTTCTGAGGACTGGTTACCAGTCTCAGATCTCTGCAGGGTAAATCCAGACAGCTAGCTAGACTATCTGTCCGTCTCTTTTGCAGCGGCACCGGGGCTCCGTCTGGCGCTTAGCGTGACCCATGACGATTATGACTGGTTTAAAGAAATGCCAATAAACCAGAGCCCGTTTTTCTTCCTTCCCGGAATGCTGTGTGGACCAGCCAGACCCTCCTCAGCGGTGCTGTGGAGGAAGGTCTGGCAATGGGAGGCTACATTATAAACTTACAACTCCTGATAGCATTTGGGCTGTCCAGGTATTCACTAAAGGAACCTCTGGAGGTTCTTGAACCCCTGTGGGAAAACCTCTGGTGTAGAGAAACCAGCTTAAAGCTACAGGGCATAGTTTCTGTCGCCCCAATGAGGAATTCTAAGTAATGACAACAACACTGTCAGCGTGTCCACATGATACAAGCCTTACGTCACCGTGCATCGCCCCCACCCCTCTTCCATGCAGTTGCTAGTAGCCAAGAAAGACACAGAGAATTAAAAAACATGATGGACTCAGAAGACGAGGTAATTATCTTCACTCAAGTTTCTATGCGGGAAAGTCACCGGACACAACTTTTGACCAAATACCTCGATATCGATACCGCAACAATATGGTAGTGTTGACTAATGGTGCTTTCACTAAATATTGACACAATGACATCTTTGATAAATAATCATCATTAATGTGGATATAATTACTAAGTGGGTAAAGGCAAATAATAGAACAGTTACAACAATCTGTAAGTGCAGAAAATGACATCACTTTACTGTAATGCAGCCTTTAAAACTAGGAAAAGACAACATTTATGCCATACTACAATATCACAATATTCAAAATCTAAGACGATATCTAGTTGCATTTCTCAATATCGATATAATGTCGATATATTGCCCAGCTCTACCAGACGCCACAATCTTCTGAACATCTGAAAAATACAGAGAGAGTTGTGTGGACTCCATAGTCATGTGACGTTCAAACAGAGAGAGACTAAAGTCTCATCTGTCACTGGATTCAAATAAATGCCTCTAACTGCAGTAAATGCAGAAAAAAGTGTCCAGGTCCTAAAATCTGTCATTAAAGAAATGTATAAAAAATAAGATGTGTCTTTCATTAATAAATAAAAGTTACTAAAGGTTTAATGGAGCAAAACAAGCCTTAGATTTAAAGTGGATTTACTTTCCTTTAAAGTGAGCTGCATTTGCATTGCAATACTTTTTGCAAGTTCTAAAAAGCACTGCCATGAAGAAACGGCCAGCAGAGTCAGGAGCTAGACACAGTAAAGCAGTAAAGAAGCTGGCGGGTCAGAGTCACAGCGCTCTTTGTAGGAGAAGGCCTGGACTTCCCTCGCTAAGAATGACTGTTATTCTCTGGCCGTGAAAAGAAGGAATGGAAAAGAAGGAAAAACAGGAAAAGGCGGTGCACAACTCGGGAGGGGAAAGGGTATGCTATCCCTATGAAAGGGATTGGAACTAAGACTCGCCTCGCCTGAGTTAGCCATTTAGTCATTCCTAAACATGCCTCCTCCATTTATACAGGCCTTTTTTTTTTAATTTAAATACAATATTAATGTGTTATTTGGTAAAGGCAACTAAGGGAAAATGAACAGGTCTGCATGGCTCAACTATTTTAGACCTTTAGACTAGAGGATCTAGAGTTCAGTTAAGATTTAATTAAATCATTTTAAGATGCATTCAGTCCCACCACTGTTGTTGGTGAAGTATCTCTGGCATCCTTTACTCCCGTCCTCTGTCTTCCTCCCCTTGTTTCCTCTCCCAGTCTCATTCCGTGTCTGCCTCCTCCTTCAAACCACCCACACAATTGCTCAGTTCACTCCCTCCACTGTGAGCCGAGCCAAACCAGTGGCCCCTTGACTTCACATACCCTTCAAACAGCGCAGAGAGGAACATGTCTGAGCTCTGAGACGTACAAGCCACCGCAGGAGAATACTAAACAGTGTCTGTCTGTGTCTCTGCCCCCCCCCCCACCACCACCATGTCCCACCACTATCCGGAGGACCCTCTCATAGTAGACAAAAGCAATGAATCAGACTGCCCTCTGAGACCATGACAGAGGCTTTGATCCTTAAGTGTTCCCACTCACTTTTTGCCAGAAGAGCCTCTGTGTAGTAAATAATAATAATGAGGCAAATGTTGATGTCTTTAACCTTTTGGTGCTTCTTTTCCTCTAGAATATCGATGTTCCAATGACAATCCAATGTGATTCTCCCACTAAAGAAAACAAAAAGAAGAGTTTCCAGCTAGTATTTCACTGTAGAGGATTCCAACAGCGGGACGTACAACAGCCGCTAAAGCTATGAGCTAAAAGACACAAACTAGCACAATGGTCACTGCTGTTGTCAAAAAAACAACACAAGTTATTGTTATTACATTTGGAATAATCATTTAAATTCCCTCCTATTTTGTGCTGATTTGAAAATCCGATCCGAGACTCAAAACCATGATCCAAACCGTGAGTCTTGTGATTCGTTGCACCCCTAATTGAGAAGGAAGGGAAAATATATTGCAAGCTACTAGCTCATTGTTTCATTATTAAAATGTGTGGTATAGTTACACAAGAAATGCTCCAAATATAGGCAGTTTAAAACATGGCAACCGTATTGTTAATTTCGGCAACCAAAAGCTGATGCCTGGCTGCCGAGGAATAATTAAAGCAGCAAACTGTAATGCCGTTACAGAGGAATATCTATCTAAAGTTTGCCAACGTAGCAACATTAAATTATGGGAATATGCCAGATAAAGAAAAAACTGAATTTCCCTTTAGCGGCAAATCCCCCGGGTGTACTGAACTCAGCAAGAGTGTGTTTTATTGCATATGTAATCTCCTTTTAAAAGTTACATTGTCTTGCTTCAATGCTTAAAATGCTGACATATCATTGTGTTAAAAGGGTTTAGCTGAAATTAGATGTTGGTACAAGTGGTTTAAATATTTTTTATTCAGGACATACCGTATGAAAAGTGTTAATCCGGAATTTTAAACCAAAATGGTTCAGCTAAAGACCCATAATCATCCACTCTAATAGTATAACAGAATAATGGGGGTAGTATCTATGGCCTATATGCCAGCTTTATGAGAAGCTTAACAAGCAGCTTGTTGCTGCTCTTGACACAAAATACAAAATACACATATATTGGCTTGAAGCCTGCAAACCCTTGTATGAAGGAGGCTAAAGATACACTTCTGGGCTGCGGGTACTGCTTTTCAAGGACTTTTCTAATTTTTCCAGCCGTTTCTTCACAGCGCCTAAAATACATTCCATTTGAATAGGGTTCATATCTCATCGTAACAGCAGAAACATTTGAGGCAAAAACCACAACCTTTGGAGGAGGGCCAAGTCCATATCACTATTCAGAGCTCTAGCTCTGTGTTGGAAATAGCTGTGCAGTGCTAACAAGTTATTTCTGACTCATCTTCCCCACCTGGCCTCTGCAATCACTCCGAAAGGTGGACTAAATCACAGGAGGCACAAAAAATAATCTGCCTTTACCCCACAGAGACATGGAAAACCTCCAACTACCCTTGTGGTAATATCAATGGCAACATTTCAGTGTGTCATTCTTGGAAATGTGTTCCAAACAATTAACCCTTATGTTGTCCTCAGGTCAAATTGACCCGTTTTCCTATATCAATATTCTTTTTAACTACCCAAAATAACATGATTGATTCAACACAACGTTCTTTGGCAAGTACAAATCTCTACTTTTATTGATTTTGGGGTGTCTTATTCAATTTTATAGCATTTGAAAAAAAGTGGTTCTGAAATAGTATTGAGTAAAATTTGACATATTCCAGTATGTGATTATCCATCAACATACTGTACATTCCTTTAATTTTAGTCTTAATAATTCCTAATTGACAAACATTGAAAAAAAAGTGTCAAAAGGGTTGAAAAAAGGGACAAAAACGTTAAAAAAAAGAGTTGATTTTCAATTTTGACGGGAAGACTCAGATGCTCAGGCATCTGTAAAAGCTGACATTTTTGGGGAACCATCTGTTTGACCGTTTATGGTAATCCTCTGAAAGCAGACCTAGATATGGACACAGAACATTGAATTCTTACCGCCAACCACCAGGCTAATATGTAGGCTATTTTTGTAGGTTTTCAGGGATCTACCACTGAGCAGTTGCCTGCAAATTGGAAGGCTGGCTGTTCAATCCCTGGCCCTACTGTCCCATGGTGAAGTGTCCTTGGGCAAGACATTGAACCCAGAGTTGTGCAAATGTGTGTGAGTGTTTATCTGATGAGCAGGTGGCACGTTGTACAGCAGCCTCGGCCACAGTGTGTGAATGGTGAATGGTTCCTGTACTATGTAAAAGCGCTTTGAGTAGTCGTTAAGACTAGAAAAGCGCTATATAAATACAGTCTATTTACACCTTGTGGGGTTGCCTGGCTGTGACCCTGTGAGCCGAGGGCTCCGTCTGTGGTGCTGGATCTGCTGTACGGTAAGCCTCCCCAAACTTTTTGTCTTTGCTGAGTCGGCCCTTCCTTTGCTGAATCAAAGGAAGCTCAACTGGATCACACAGGAAGCCTGTATCTCACACAGAATGCCTGTATAGTGGTGCCTGAAAACCAGCCAACTGTTTCTCTTGAAGCCATAAATATGACCTAGTTGGCATTCAATTGAGAAAGGAAAAGAAGGACAGACAGGGAGAGAGAGGGCCAGACTGCCTTGTTGCAGAGAGTCAAAAATGCTGCCAAAACAGCAGCATATTGTCTCTGTGAATCAGGATTGTCTGATTCCTAAACCTAAAGCAGTCGGGCCATCACTGTAATCTAAGCTTTGGGAAAAGTTAAACAAGCCTGAAAACAGCTTAACGTAATGCTAGTAGCACAGCCAAACGACCTCACTGTATATTAACAAACAGCTGCTGTCACAGATGTTCATTCTCTGGGACGATCTACAAAAATCAGCGCAGCACCTGCATCGCGAAGACAGTGAAAGGAATAATTTAGATACATGACAGCAGTGTGTAGTCTCAGGTAAATATTTACAGCAGTTTGTGGGGATGGAGACAAGGAGAAAGACCAGAGCTAAAGGTCCCAAGAGCCTGTATCTGCTGAAGAGAAATGACCAGATGTCTGTACAGTTAGAACAATACATGGGCTGTTTGCGGGTGATTAAAAACAAACAGTCCAGAAAATTCCCTTAGCTCTCTGTCTGAACACACCTTGACAGTCTGCAGAGCATGCAAGCAGCTCTATTGAGCTAGGGGTTTGGGGAAAAAAATCAATACAGCATAGTATCGCGATATGTTCCGTGGCAATACAAGTATCAATCTATTATAATACAGGCCAAAAGTTTGGACACACCTGCTCATTCAATGCGTTTCCTTTATTTTCCTGACAATTTACATTGTAGATTATCACTGAAGGCATCAAAACTAGGAATGAACACATGTGGAATTATGTATGTATGAACAACAAAGTGTGAAATAACTGAAAACATGTCTTATATTTGAGTTTCTTCAAAGTAGCCACCCTTTTTTGATAGTGCTGCAAACCCTTGGTGTTCTCTCAATGAGCTTCATGAGGTAGTCACCTGAAATGGTTTTCACTTCCCAGGTAGGCCTTTATTAGTGGAATTTCTTGCCAACTCCTAATGGAGTTGGGACAAATCAGTTGTGATAACCCTCATTACTATAAGAAATGAAGGTCAATCGGTCCGAAATTTGCGAAAACTTTGAATGTGTCCTCAAGTGCAGTCGCAAAACCATCAAGCGCTACAACAATACTGGCTCACAAGAGGACCGCCCCAGGAAAGGAAGACCAAGAGTCACCTCTGCTGCTGAGGATAAATTCATCCGAGTCACCAGCCTCAGAAATCGCAAGTTAACAGCAGCTCAGATTAGAGACCAGATGAATACCACACAGAGTTCTAGCAGACACATCTCTAGAACAACTGAAAAGAGAAGACTGTGCGAAACAGGCCTTCATGGTCAAATAGCAGCTAGGAAACCGCTGCTAAGGAAAGGCAACAAGCAGAAGAGATTTGTTTGGGCCAAGAAACACAAGGAATGGACATTAGACCAGTGGAAATCTGTGCTTTGGTCTGATGAGCCCAAGTTTGAGATCTTTGGTTCCAACCGCCGTGTCTTTCGGAGAAAAGGTGACCGGATGGATTCTACATGCCTGGTTCCCACTGGATTTATTCAAAATTTAAGGCATACTGAACCAGCATGGCTACCACAGCATCCTGCAGAGGCATGCCATCCCATCCAGTGTGCGTTTAGTTGGACCATCATTTATTTTTCAACAGGACAATAACCCCAAACACACCTCCAGGCTGTGTAAGGGCTATTTGACCAAGAAGGAGAGTGATGGAGTGCTGTGCCTCCACAGTCACCGGACCTGAACCCAATCGAGATGGTTTGGGGAGAGCTGGACCGCAGATTGAAGGCAAAAGGGCCAACAAGTGCTGAGCATCTCTGGGAACTCCTTCAAGACTGTTGGGAAACCATTTCAGGTGACTACCTCTTGAAGCTCATCAAGAGAATGCAACGCAGTAATCAGAGCAAAGGGGGGCTACTTTGAAGAAACTCGAATATAAGACATGTTTTCAGTTATTTCACAGTTTTTTGTTAAGTACATAATTCCATATTTGTTTATTCATAGTTTTGATGCCTTCAGTGATAATCTACAATGTAAATAGTCATGAAAATAAAGGAAACGCAGTTAATTAGAAGGTGTAACCTAACTTTTGGCCTGTACTGTATGTTTGCCTGCTTGACAATCTAATTTGGCAGAAATAAAACTGAAGTGTGATGAACAAACTGAGAAATTTATCTTTTAAGACAAAACAGATGTTGACAAAATGTCCTTTTCGGGGACATCATTTGAAATTGGGACAACTTTGAAGTTTTGGGGAAAAAAACAAATAAATTGCAATATATAGCAGAATACTGCAATATGTTTAAAATCGCAATAATATCGTATCATTAAATAAGTATTGTGATGTCGGGAGGCCTCTGGTGATTCCCAGCCCTGCTAAATAGTAATGGCATCACAAGGACAATGCTAAACATGCTGATGTTTAGCATGTATATTATTTACCTTACTCACTAATTTAATTTAGCATGGTAGCAATTGTTGGGTTTCTGCAAATAACATCACAGAGTATGGTCTAGACCTGCTCTTTTATGAAAAGCGCAATGAGATACCGGTTGAATTGAATTAACCCTTGTATTGTCCTCCCATCAACAATGAAAAAAAACGTTTTGGTCACTTGTTGTCAACAATATTATCGCTTTTTTTCAACATTTTTTGCCACTCTTTGGTGCTTTTATTATGTTTTTGGTGTTTTTTCCAAAGTTTTTGATATTTTTAAGGTTTGCTTGTGAGAACAGCAGCGCAAAGAGCAAACTATACAAGCAGTCTAACAGAAGCTAACCAGGTCACAGAGATTATGTGGATACGGCCACATTAAGTCCTAGGCTGTTCTGTTTTTCACTACACAGACAGACATGTCAAAGTTTGGTCTTAATTAGACTTTAACCCAGCAGTAGACCAGCTGTGGACACCTCTGCCGTCTTTCTGCGGAGGCCCTAATGCTCAAAAACTGGCAGATTAATGACACTCAGATGTCTTTCATTAGGCCTCTGACTTAACACTTGAACTAGAGGGCCTCCAGTTCCACTACCATGGCAGAGTGAAAACTGCAGCGCTTAAACAGTAAGCACTGCACAGTTGCATGCATTTCCTCTTGGGAACAGTAGAGGAATATCTGTCATATTTAATTCTCAAGGCAATCTTAGAGGCCACTGACTCAACATCCTGTTCTTAAAGCCTATGTTGTTTGTGCAATTTTCTTGTGGGAAATTAATTTTTTAACTGTTATCCATTGTATTTGAGGGTGTTGGATATCGCAAAACTGAAAATAATACGAAAAGTTGGCACTATTTGCAGTGTTTTATTTTTTCTCCCACAATGCATTGCATGACGTCACATTAGGGAGATAACAGAGAAACTTGCGTTGTATTTGCCGCTGGTCTGGCCTAATATGGCTTCTGGTCTTTTAATATTAACAGTCTATGGTCTCGACTCAGTCCTGGTGACTTCATTATGTTTATTATAATATTGGAGGGAAAGTGAAACACAGCTTACTGTGTTTGAGCTCTGCTGTATCACTCAATCACAACAAACAGTGGAATGTAGTCTTTTATGTATGTTTTTTAAATGAGGACCCCAGGAAGACCCCAGGAAGACTAGGTGTTCTTAAGGGCACAGCTAGTGGGGACCCTCTAATAAAGAAAACTAAAATAGACTTATTTTACATACTATACAGTACAACTGTCAAGCTTGATGTCCCTGACCTGTACTGCTGGTGTTGCAGAGAAATGAGTGAATTAGATATCACGTTTGATATTAGATATTACATTTTGTTTTTAATGTGGTATGGAGTTCCTTGCGATCTGCCGCATTAGTCTGCCTCAACTCAAGATACTTATGATTGTTTCTGTGGAGTTTCTCTCCAATTCACTTGGATTTTAAAGCAACTTAGATTTAGATTTAGATAAAGCAGCAGTCGATTTAAAGCCATTAAGGGTAAGAACTAAGTGCCCATATTCCACAAGTGCCCCTCGATTACCGGCTCTGGCTGATTATAGGGCTGTTTTTGGGCAGTTTGCAGATTATCTGTATCAGCGGTTTATTTGCCTGATACCCAATGTTCCTCTGCTTCAGTTTGACTCACCACTGAGTCTGACATAATGTCCCGCACACTATCACATCTCACTATCTTTTACTGTGTGTATTATGTTAAAAGTTTCTAATTTATTAAATAATTGCTTAATTCAGCAAAACAAAGTTTTGTGTTCACAATCTTGATCTTGACTTAAAGATTTTCAATTTCAGTGTAAATGCACATTGGTTCCAAATATTGGTTATCGGTAGAGCCAGACCGATAAAAGATTTTTAAGGCCGATACAAATATTTATTTAAAAATCCGATATTATATATATATCCGATATTATATATATATATATATATATATATATATATATATATATATATATATATATATCGGATATATATATAATATCGATTTTATATATATATATATATATATATATATATATATATATATATATATATATATATAGTTTAAATGAAGAAGAAACACCTGACAAAACAAATGTCCCTAACATTAGATGACAAAAACGAACCCCACTTCCATTTGAATTGTGTTCTAGTAGAGATTGATTGCATTCCCTAAACATATGTGTTATCTCAGTTGTTTGAAATTGAGATAAAGACAATATTTGTTAATAGATTATGAAGTAAAATTTTATTTCAGAATTGTTTTTAAACCCCAAATAAGTCACGTGTCAATTTGACCCGAGGGATACGAGAGGGTCCCGAAAGTGAAGACAACACAAACTTTAAGTATTATATCAAACTAAAAAGATGTTTGTATTTTGGTATATCTACGAGTGTCACCTCAATTTAATTAAATAATGGGCTGGTTCTGTCAGAACAATCAACTCATTATCAAGCTATATCACACAGAGGAATTTCCAAGTGCAATGAGTAGCTATAAAGAAGCCACAATACTATAATGTCTCTGAACTGGTGGACTTGACGGCAGCGTATAACAGACCACGTTCACACAGACAGAGAACAGTGTTTGCATTGTACTGGTTCTAGTGTTCATGCATATAGGGCACTGAGGGGCGCCTCACGGGGGACTGATCATATGCTCAGTAAATAAAGCTATATATAAAGACTAATTCTGATGTCAAAATAACAATATTATAAAGAGCACTTTCAAAATAAGGTTGATACTGTAAAAGCTGTAATATAGTACCATTTGTATACTATAATACTACTTAAAAATGTACAATGTTGTCAATAATGTCCTTCACATTTTAGGGTTTATGTTGATATGACATGTGAAGATTATACATTATCAAAAACTAAATAAACTAGGGTTGGGTAATGTTTCTTTTTTCAATACTACAGCTGTTACAGCCCAAGTTTCGGTAATACTACATTCTCATTCTTTCTATAACTTATTTGAGTACTATAAACATTAGAGTTAAAACTATTAATTGATATATCTTCGGGTTTTTGAGCTGTTGGTCAGACATAACAAGACATTTGAAGACCTTGGGCTCTGGGAAACTGAAATGAGTAAGAGTTAGTTAGTTAAAACTAACCCTAAACATTTTGACATTTTATTGACCAAACAATTAATCAATAGTAAATGATATAATAGTCTTTGGTTACAGCCCTAACTTATTTTTTTACTTTTCTCTGTGACATGCTATCTGTTTTGCAGGGCTTAGCACCGCCCTGGACGGCTGTATATACAAACAAGCCAGAGCGCTACATCCCCCACCCCAGGAGAGATAAGCGGTGTAGCCACACAATACTCAGGCGCTGACACAGCACTGGCAATGCTAGACAATAGACTGAATACATATATTAAAAGTAAAAGAAAGCTTAAAATTACACCGTGCTGCTCATAGGAACCCCTGCTTAAGTTGATTAAAAAGAGGAATAAAATAATCATCTTTTGGAAATTGATCTTAATGCCTTAATTAAAAAATTAGAAAAAATCCAACCTTTAAGGACACCAATTATCTTTGTGAATGAATAATGTATTGTAAATAAATAAATGTTCCTTAAAATACAGGGGGCATAAGTATACATCCCCCAGTTATTTCATGGATCAGGATACTATGCATCCTGACAAAGTTCCCTTATGCATCCTGATAAAGTTCCCCCCCCCCCACACACACACACACACACACACACCATCACATACCCTTCACCATACCTAAAGATTGGCCATTCCATAAAATCAACTCACAATGCAAATCAAACCAGCTATAGGCTAACAGAGATAAAACCATGCCAATCTCTAGGTAAGGTGAAGGGTATGTGATGGTGTGTGTGTGTGTGTGTGTGTGTGTGTGTGTGTGTGTGTGTGTGTGTGGAGGGGGCAAGGGAACTTTATCAGGATGCATAGTATCCTAGAGCCATGAAATGAAACGTTAAGGAAGAACATTTATTTATTGTCAACTTAAGCAGGGGTTCCTATACTCATGAGCAGCACTGTATACTGCCATTGGAAACCTGGTGTGACCGCCCATGCTATAAATGGTTGCCATCACTATATCAGACACTGTTTTGAAAAAACCATTGGCTTGGTGTTCTCCTTTACCTTGTTAAGCTAAGCTAGGTTAGCCTCCTTGTGTTCGTTACTCAAATGTAGGCTACTTTCTAATTCGTGGGATGTTTCCCAGTAATAAACTGTCCACTTATTTTACCACCTTCCACTGCAAGGCACTTGCTTTTGTCTGACACAGTCATGATCAAATAGGACTCAAATTCCGAAAGGCACATAAAAGTTTCCTTTCAGACTGTTAGGCCCTCACACTGTCACAATAATGAACACAGTATGACAGAAATGGCCTACTACTTTTTACTACCAACACAACATGTTTAGCCTCGTTTTCCCAGCAGACCCTGGCAAGGAGAGGTCAGCTGTAACCATGCCATTCCTCACTGGTGTTTCAGAGGCTGTTTTTAGAAGCAAGAGGTCGCCCACAAAAGGCCCAAAAAGTGTATTTGAGCCCAATGTGGAGAAAAGGAGTGGGTAGAGAAGAGCAAAGGCAGCTCTGGAGGCCACAAACCAAAACCAAGAGTAAGGCCCACCCCGCAATCTAGCTGCAAAAATAGACACATTTTCAGAAGAATATAACAGAACAAAAGCATCAAAGGACATTATTGTCCGTACATCCATCCATCTTCGTCTGCTTATACAGTATCGGGTCGCGGGGGCAGCAGCTCCAGCAGGGGACCCCAAACTTCCCTTTCCCTAGCCACATTCACCAGTTCCGACTGGGGGATCCCAAGGCGGTCCCAGGCCAGGTTGGAGATATAATCCCTCCATCTAGTCCTGGGTCTTCCCGAGCCTCCTCCCAGCTGTCTGACATTATTGGGTTGCACAGAAAATAGTGCTGATCATATCTTAACTGTTTGGTACTGTAACCATGGTAATAAGGGTTAGGACCTGATTTAGGAAAATAATTAAACAGTTCTTAAGTCAGTGTTCCTATCCTTAAGTTAACTTAAGTTAGGTTTGCTTCTGGAGTACCAAATTGGGAAGAAAATCCTATTTAAGACTCTTCTTTTCTTAACTTAAGACTTAAGATATATCTCATATCTGTACATATCTGTAATACAGACGGTTTTAAAGGACCATATGGTTTAAGAAACCTAGGAAAGACTGCAGAGGTTTGTGCTGTGGGTCAGGCATGTGATTCAGAGCCTAACAAATCACAGATAACTGCTCTTCAGGGATCATCAGTTGTGGACCTTCTTTCAAACTTGAAGGGTTAAGTGTGTGTGCATGTGTGTTCATGTGATGGAGTTGAATGGCTGTAAGAGGAGATTATTTGTACCACTTTACGCCTCGGAGCTTGAGATCTCCCTGTCCGGCACAAAGCATGTAGCGTGGACGGCAATTACACACATTCATCACTTCTGGCCCATAGGAGAACACACACACACACACACAGAAAACCACAAAGTGCATATTCATCACTTACGACTGGAGGGGACAACTTCGCACATAAGGTGCACGTCACTCACCGACAAAAAACAACAACAACGCACACATGTGAAATGTCACATGTCTAGGTGAAAGGCCTGGGTGGGGCTCTCTGGGTGCACTAAGTGACCTCGTAAATCAGGTGGGAGCCAGCAGCAGCTGTTCCCCAAGGGGGCCTGCGGTCACATCCATTTAGCTACTGGCTCCGCTACCGTCTCCCAACTCCCCCACTGTCCTCCATTTACCCTCCTCCTCAATTAGCCTCCCCCCTCCCTCCTTACTGTTCTTCCTCCACGCCCTTTGCTTCCCATATCTCCTTCTGACATCCTGTCTTTCCTTCAGCCTTTCCCTCCCTTCCTGCCTCCATTTCCCTGATTAAACTGATGCCTAGGCTCTCCAGCTACTGTAGAGTCAGCATGGGCCCTCATTCTCCTCTTTTCCTTCAGATTAACCCTTGTGTTATTTTCCTGGGTCAAAAACGGACAAGGTAAATAACCCTCATTTATATAGAATTATACCTAATACTTGAGTTAAAAAAGCAGAAATTATGAATTATTTTGACTAATAGTTACGTACAGATGAGTTTAGTCAGGAATGAAAGTGATTAATTGTTTTTGCAAAGAGCGTTGTATGGAATCCAATCCATTTTTTGTGGTGATTTGGTTAAAACAAAACCCATATTTGAGATATAGACAAATTTGACCCAAGTGCAACAGGGGGGGTAAATTAATTGATCCAATCCATGGATGCTGTTTAGCACACACTGCATGGGCAATAACAAGCATCAAGCTTTTTACGGTCTGTCAGGAAGCTGTTTTGGACAGTCAGAGACGCATGCCTCAACAGTTTCAGCCTCCATCCCCCTGATTGTCTCTCTCCATCTGGTCTGTCAGTAGTCCTTACCTAATTCAAATGGATCATGTGAGACCACTTGTTGAAGCCCTTTCATCTGACCATCTACACTAAATGTGCAAGCCTGTCGAAAAAAATGAATGGGTGTAGCCTAGTTCACAATATCCAAAGCAGGTAATAATTCGATTAAACCCCACACACACACACACACACACACACACACACACACACACACACACACACACACACACACACACACACACAAGCATTACAACTTTTAATAGTGATAGGCTACATAACATAGCCCATAAAGCCATTTTTCAGTGCCATATATGCAACTATCAACATTAAAAATGTTACTTCACGTGACAGAAAATGCCCCAAAGTAGGCCAACCATTGAGCACTACAATACAATAATATAATATGATGGGCTTTATTAAGTGCTATTTTTTTTAAGGTGAGATAAAAACAATAAAAAAGGAGTACATTTATGAAACCTCTTTACCTTGGCGCTGTGGTGAATTTCCGCGGCAACATACAGAAGGAGTAAGCTAGCTTCTGTTCCCCAGCACCCAGTGATGATGGTCCGCTACGCTGGCACCGGGGGCCACTTCTCCTCCGAAAAAGTCACACTAGATTTCCCCTGCTACTCATTCCGTCCTCAACTTCCCTCTACAGAGAAAATGTTTACGGTTTATATTCAAACCAAACGCGGGAAGAGTTTGGTAGCTGGAGAATGAAACACAGTCCCAGCAGCGTAACAGCGGACCTGTTTTCCTCGGTCTAGTCAGGGTAGAGCGGTGAGGAAGACCCGCAGAGCTCCGCTCCTCTTGCCCAAAACCAGGGATGGATAAAAATAACACCCAAGCTACACAGTGTAGACCTGTTCCGGTTATAACTTTCAAAATAAAACAGAAAATTGGATTTCAATTGTAATAACAATAATAATAATAATAATAATAATAATAATAATAATGTATACTTTATTAATCCGTCTTTATTAGTTATTAACTTAATAATGTATACTTTATTAATCCAATGTTTTCACTCTATTAGTACACACAGGCCTGAATTACACATGAACTAAATGGAGAGATGTCACTCTGTCCAAGCAGTTGGGGGTTCGGTGCCTTGCTCAAGAGCACCTTGGCAGTACCCAGGAGGTGAACTGGCACCTCTCCAGTTACCAGTACACCACCATACTTTGGTGTGTATGGGGACTTGAACCAGCAACCCTCCAGTTCCCAATCCAACTCCCTACTGACAGAGCTACTGCCACGCCCACGTCTTGTTTGAAACTAGCCTATCGTACTTTTAATTATCTGATTAGAATTAATTTAATTAACTAAAATATGTTCCAATGGTACAGCTACTTTTACACACAAGCACTTTAAAAATAAATATATAGGCTGAAATTATACTGTATAGGATGCTTGGTAATAACCAATCACATGAGAGAGGACATAATAAGAGAATGCACACGCAATAAAGGCTTAAAACCTTCAACCTGAAACGTAGTATGAAATAACTGGAACCTTCTGATACACTTATACACTGTATAATCATTATTTAGGTACTGTCAAATGTTTCGAAATGGATCCCATTTTTGGTACTTTATTTTGAATTCAGCTATTCTCTTCCTGTTTCATTTTGGCTTAATGTTGCTGACTTAATGCAGCTCAAGTCTGAACTCCTTCCTACGTCACAGCTGCTACAGGACACCACCACTCACATAATTATATATCTATTTATATAGATGCTGGCAACATGTCTATTTAACGTTAGACAAAATGCATATCTGGCATCGGCGTCATCATCCAAGTACTGCTTTTTTTAAATTATATACAGTATTATACAGAAACAATGTTAATGCAAGAACAAGACTGTCTTGTTGTACTGCATGTACTGTATATACATTTCTGTGCTGACATCTAAAGCCATAGTGTGTAGTTTCTGTCTCCCCCATGAGGAATTCTAAGTAATGACAACAACACTGTCAGCGCATCCACATTAAACAGCCTTCCGTGATCGCGCACCGCCCCCACCCCTTCTCCACACAGTTGCAACTAGCCAAGAAGGGCATTAAAAAAAAACATGATGGACTCTTCAGAAGAAATAATTATCTTAATACAGATAGAGTTGTGTGGAGCTGATAGTCTTAATAAGCTTTGTAGCAACTCATTTGGCAATGGCTGGAATAGAACGGTTGTCCATTAAAGTGCCCATATTATGAAAAAAAATCCCTTTTTCTGAGATTTGGGGTGTTATTTTGTGTCTCTGGTGCTTCCACACGCATACAAATTTAGAATCAAAACTATGCCTTCAGTCTCCAGGTGAGCTGTTCAACATCTGCACGGCTTTCTACGACACTGGCCGAGACGAGGTGGCTAACCGTAGCACATGCTAGCGTTAGCATGCTAGTTTGTTCTCAATGGCAAAACACTGCTACAGCACACACTAGTTCACCATAATCTACAAAAGAACTACTTCCATGTCCCTGTTCTGCAGGTATTCCACAAGTGGCCCTCGTCTAGAAGAAGTCTCCCAGCTAATCCTGCCTTGTACTGACCAAAGTTGGAGAAAGAGTTATCTAGCTGATGTGATCTTACCGAGCTACTGAGCATGTGCGACTCCCAACAAAGATAGTATAGAAGTGAGATGTCTCACTCTGGAGCTAAAACAGAGACCTAAACACACAGGGTGAAAACAGGATCTGCAGCATAGTGCAGGACAACAAAAATATAGAGTTTTTGAAAATGAAACCATGGAAACCTATTCGGGTACAACCTCAAAATACAATCATGAACCTGAAAATAAGCATAATATGGGCCCTTTAATATAATAAAGTTACACACTAAAGCTTTAACAATAAAACAAACAAGTTATATTAAAGTTATATTGTTTAATTAATTAATTGTGTCATTAGTATTTACCAGAAGAACATAAAGAAAATCCAGCCCAACCCTCAGAATAACTGTGTGAAACACTTTTAGTGCAGACTGTAGTTATTAAACCACAAGTTTAATCAGAAACCTAATTGTTAATCACATTAGTAAAGTTGATCTTATACCTGGCATTTAATTAATTTAATTAATTCAATTAATTAAAACATTTGAAATACTAATAAATAATATAAATAAAGTGGCATTGCTCATTATTGCTACAGTTGGAAACGTTTCAAATAATTTAAGGTTCCATGACTGTAGTTTCTTTGTGGTTAAAGTGGAATGAAAACCTTGTATTTAAAATCTTTTAATTGTTTCTGTTTCTTAAAGGAATACACCACCGTTTGTTGAGATAGGACTTATTAGTCTCCCCTAGCTGTAGATGGGGGGGGCCAACGCATTTTTTTGTCTCAGCGCATGCATTGTTTCAGTCTGGCGCTAGTTAGCTTAGCGTAGTGAATGGAATCCTATGTTGTCGGTTAGCATATTGTGAGTAAAAGTGAGCCAATAAAAAAACAACAACACAACCTGGGACTATATTGTGTGGAAGCACAGCCGAAGCACTGCCCCAAGTCAATATCTGCCTAGGAAATCATCTCTGAATCTGCATTATTTGTACTCCTTGTGAATACATAGGCCACAAGAAGTAATTAGGTTGTTGTTGTTGTTGTTTTTTACTCACAACATGCTAACCGGCAACATATGATTCCATTTACTATGCTAAGCTAACTAGCGGCGGCGCTGCTGGTGTTGCACAGAACTGAAACAATGCATGCACTGAGACAAAAAATGCGTTGCCCCCCCCCCATCTATAGCTAAGGGAGACATAATATCCATGATAAGCCTTATCTCAACAAACGGTGGCGTGTTCCTTTAAAGTAATTTCTTCTCATCATTTACACTTCTCCTGAGGTATAGTTTTGCTTGTCTATAGTTTAATTACAAAGAAAGAAAGAAGGTAAATGTATAAAGGTTGTCACATCACACATCAAAATGTATAATTTATAAAAACAAGAGCATTTTTTTTCTCGCTTGACATTTCCAAGAATAAGATGCCAAACAAGCAGAGGCTGCACATTTTTTGGATTAGTTTCAGAGAAAATAATCAACCCAGGTTGTTATATTTGTTTTAAACTTAGTGGAAAGTTATTTCTGTCTCGGCACTGGGGATGCAGTGCAAAAAAATGTGAAAGAAAACAAACTATCACGTCCGGAAGAGCCTTGGATTTTGTTTAGTCTCCAGGGAGTGCAGCTCTTCAGCCCCCTCCCTGCCCCTTAAAGCAGTGGATACATTCAATCTCCTGGAACGGACGGAAACTAAGTTTCTTTCCATTCTCTTCCCCATACAGTGCCCAATTCATATCACAGAGGGAGCAAAAGTGTTGAAAAAGCAAAAGAGATTTGTTGGGACTCAGTAAAATTGGAGGTGATGAAGATGTCCAACAGGCAGCTCAGTTAGAAGAGATATGGAGCATAATATACTGTATGTAACCCAGATGTATAGTAGACTTTATGGAAATGAACTTCATGCTAGAGTAAATGTCTCTCCATGGCTTCACTATGTCATCTCCTCGAACTAATGCTCAAGTGAGGGGATCATCCCCTTTATACATCATAATGTATCAATTTTTCTTCTTCTGTGTATGTATTTTAAGATATTAAACCTTTTAACCATTAATTAAGTGTAGAGCATGTCATAAAAATGAACGGGTGATTCGTAGTGGTGATGTACTCATGTGTTCAAGGGCGTTGGCTTTGTTGGAACATTAGGGGGGGGGGGGTCACAGTATCACTGTGGGGTCTGGTGGTCGTTCCCCCTATAGAAAATGTTAATTATTCTCCTGTATTGTTGCATTGAACAGTTTTTTTTTTTTTTTACCTCTTTTGGGGTTGTCTTTAATAGTTTTTGATGGGGGATCTACAGCTTCTAAATATTGGGGGGTAGACATCCCCTGCACCCCCCCCCTCCCTTCCCCGAAATCTACACATGTTGTCTTTACATTTGTCAATCCATATGTGGCAGAGGTATCAGAAAAAGTAAAAAGTTTTTACTTTTTATGTATAGGAGTATTTATATGTTGTAACATTTGACTATTGTATATTTAGTATTCATAGACTATTGTTCTTTTTATATCATGTGTTTTTTTTTGTCTGAAAAAGTCTTATCTATAGTCATGTTTTATGTTTTATGTGGACCCCAGGAAGAGAATGTGCCAAATTATCATTTAAAATGAGAATTAGTTCTCATTTGGTTAACTAAAGATAAAAAAGAGCCCCTTAGGCCCAAAAACCAGAACGAAGGAGGCTCCGGAGCAGTCAGCCAGAGAAAGACACTGACAGGAGGTGGAAGGGGGGGGGTTGCACTCTTTGCCTGAAATGACAGCTGACAGCACAAGGAGAGAAACAGATTTAAAGCATGGTTGTGACGCTGTGATTGGCCCTTGGATATTGTGATTCTGATTGGTTTAACAGGAAGGTGAACACCTCCAACAGCTGATTTGATTTAGGAAGAGAGCATTGATTAAGAGTTAGGTCTTCCTGAAAGAATTCATGCTGAGTTACACATGTCATGGGGGGGGGGGGTGCTTCACCACCTGCTGCAGGTCCTACACCGTGCAGCTGTAGGTCAGGAGGCAGATGTTGAGGGAGGTGAGTGTGCCTCAGCTTTCTGAGGAAGTTAAGTCTCTGTTGGGCCTCCCCCACCCAATGGGAGACGTGTGTTGTCCAGGTGAGGTCAGCCGAGAGGTGCACGCCAAGGAACTTGAAGCTATCCACTCCCTAGGCCGGTAAAAATTATGACATAATTGTCACTTTTTGTTTTTTTACATATCTTTCTTTAACTGCAATTCATTGCTAACATTAAAGTCTTAATGGGTATGACTGGTAATTGTTGATTTTGTTTAGATATGGAAAATTGTAATTATATGAGTGATTATTGGTCGGACTAAATAATGTTATTTTTTAAATTGTTAGCAACAAAGATGATTCAGTTAGAAAAATGTTTTATGATTATATATATATATATATATATATATATATATATATATATATATATATATATATATATATATATATATATATATATATATATATATATATATAGTAGTTTACTTTATAGGCTGTGTACTTGCATTACTACATTATTGGTTTACTACAAAACCAAAGGACATATCCTGGGATTGCTTAAAATGTAATAAATAAATAATTAAAACTTGACCAAAAGAGACAATAATGGGGGTGGCAGTAGCTCAGCCCATAAGGAGTTGGGTTGGGAACCGGAGGGTCTCCGGTTCATGTCCCCATGTGGACTGGTAGCTGGAGAGGTGCCAGTTCACCTACTGGGCACTGCCAAGGTACTCTTAACCAAGTCACCAAATCCCTGGGGCCCCTTTCCCCCCTCCCCCACTCTGACATCTCCATTTAGTGCATGTATAGGTACTGAGCATGTGGGTATAATTCAGGCCTGTGTGTAAAGACAACAAAGTGTAAATTGTAATTTCCCCTTGTGGGACTAATAAGGGATGCATTATTATTATTCTGTGAATCACAAATGTTTCTGAGACAATTAATTTTACAGCAAAATTTGAAATTGTTTCAGCTCGGCCTCTACTTTCTCACTGTGATTGTAAAGGGCTTGGTGCGCTTGGATCTTCTGAAATCCACAATGACTTCCTCAGTTTTTTTTGGGTTAAGTCCAGGTCATTGTGGGAACACCATTTTGTAAACGAGGGTCTTAAAGACCCTCAGGGTACAACCCACCACAGATTAGATCCTCTTTTGGACGAGAGGCGTAATGTCTTCAATCATTTCCAGCAAATCCAGTTGTCTTTGCTCATCACAGAGATCTATTGAACATGTTAGACCTTCCATGACTCCTGGAGCCTCCCTGTGGTCTGTTTTGGTCACTGCAGGGAAACAAGGACACATAATGCAATATAAAATGCAATAATTGTTTTTAATTTATTTATTAATCCCCAGTGAGGAAATTACAATTTACACTCTGTGTACACTTTTTGTTAGTAATCACACACAGGCCTGAAATACACACACATGCTCAGGACCTATTCATGCACAAATGGAGAGATGTCAGAGTGAGTGGGCTGCCAGCTGGACCAGCGCCCTGAACGGTTGGGGGGGTACGGTGCCTTGCTCAAGAGCACCTGGCAGTGCCCAGGAGGTGAAGTGGCATCTCTCCAGCCACAAATCCACACTCCGTCAACATCACATTCAGAACAAACACCTGTCACTGTCATGAAAACATAATTATATATATATATTTTTTTTTAAAGCAGACAATTTGACTTGCCAATAGGAAAAAGCACTTATGTTTTATGAATGACGTTACCAATGGCTCTGTTGTGTTCAAGTTCCAAAGCTCCACCACCACTCAGTATTATTATTAAACAAAAAAAATGCGAAAATGGAACCAGTAGGTCAGCTCTGAGAGGGGACTGTGTAACTCCTTACAGGTCCACATCTTTTAGTCAGTCATGCTTTTCAGTTAGAGCTTCCAATATGTGGAACACACTACCAAATGAAATAAGAAACTGCACCACCTACCAACATTTCACACAAAGTCTCAAGGCCTGGCTCTCGAGAAAATCAGATTTGTGATCGTTTTTAATGCCTAGGTAATTTTTGATATCTTGCCCGGTGTCAAATATAGCCCGCTTAGCACTGGGTATGTGAAAAATTTAACTGTATTTTAACTATTATACCATCTTGTTAGTCTGTGCTGTATTAACGCCTTCCTCATGAGAGAGTGATATAGTCTGTTTCACATTTTTATTACTGCTTTTTATTGCTTTTCATGGCTGACAGGTGCCGGAGCTGCATGAACGTGTCCTGATGCTTGGCTTCTGATATTAACTGGAGCTACTGTTGATGTGTAATCTCTGCTAGTGTCCTGATGCTTTATATAAAAAAATTACTTACATTTCTGCTCTAGCTGTATGTCTGGTGTCAATTTGATTACTGTGTGTATATTTTAACCTGTATTAATGTTTTTTGTTGCTTCCTGCTGCCATGGTCTAAAATCATCTGGCCAAAGGACTACGGTTGAAAATCAGCCGACTGGCTAACACTGACACATTTACAGAAATGTTGATTAATGTGTGTAGTCCTTTATGCATACAAATACAGGTGTCCCAGTGAAATCTGTAAAGTGTCTTGAGATAACTCTTGTTATGATTTGATAGTATAAATAAAATTTAATTGAATTAAATCATGATCCTCTAATCCTAAAGTGGAAATGGAGTTCAGCCACCATCATTAATTCTATTATTCTTATATTCTGTAAAAAGGCCTAAGCAGATATTTACTGTGTTTTGTTTAGTGTGTATGAATGACTATACTTTATTAATTTCCTTTGGTAATTATTTATCACCTAATATATGCCTCCAAAACATGTTATAATTTTTAGAGAGGATTTAAGATGGAGAAGCGTACAAATCTTACACACACACACACACACACACAAGCTGGTAGACTCCACTAAAATGCACTTCCATTTGTTTCATGAGAACTGTCAAACAAATTATACAACTACATACCATGTATGTGGGAAATATGATACAAAGTTGGCTATGTAGAAGCACGTATATTTCAACTACATATTTGTACTTTCTACTAATCTTACTCCACTGAGCCATCCAGTGGTAAAATAGAAAACTACAGATATGGTTTCTATGGTGGTGGGAGAAATAGCCACATCTTCCACATCAAGTATCCACATCAAAAATACTCCAACAAAGTCACCACCAATCTTACACCAAAAGCGTTATCAGTTAAATGAAGCCTATTAAAAGTATCAGTAAAGTACACATTTTGCAGTAAAATGACCACATTGACTATATTCTTCTATCTGAAAAATTATATATTAATGCTGTATGGATCAGTCATCAGCCACTGATAAGAACAACGTTAAGGTTGCCAGGCTGTGAAAGATTAATTTGTGACACTTTTATTAACTCCATTAACTCCATGGCATTTTAACTGCATGGCATTGGCACCACCATCCATTTATTAACAACTTAATTACATTAACTGCAGAAATGCAAAGTTCTTCTTATTAAAGGCTAATATTATCCTTATATTAATTATTAACTATTGATAATCCATTGGTAAAGTTCCTGTATAAAGTTTTATAATGTATGCCATGATATGGCATACATTATTGAAAGTGGTACAGCTAAATGAAAATATGTTATATGAGAATCCAGTCATACACAACTTACAATCAGTGGTGGAATGTAACTAAGTACATTTACTTAAATTTCAAGAACTTGTACTTTACATGTTTTTTTTACTTCTACTCCGTTACATTTAAGAGAGAAATATTATACTTTTTACTCCACTACATTAATCTGAAAGCTTTAGTTACCTGCACACAGAACACATGTAGTTTATAAAATACAATGTTGTATTATAAATGAACCTACCTAATGATATATAAACATACAGGTACAGCTGAAATGATTAGCCGATGTCCAGTTTTTAAAATTTGATGATGTTTCTGCAATGAGTACTTTCACTTTCCATACTTTAAGTACATTTTCCTGACGATACTTACATATTTTTACTTAACATTTTCAATGCATAACTTGTACTTGCAACAGAGTATCTTTTACAGTGTGGTATTAGTAGGCCTACTTTTACTTAAAGGGGAACTATTATATAGCATTTTCCGGTTCATTTTTAGGCCTGTATTTCCACAGGAACGTATGAAGACATAAAAGGGGAAAGAGGGGGGAATGACATGCAGCAAAGGGCCAAAGGTCGGAGTTGAACCCGCGGTGAAGAATGAACCTCTATATATGTGCGCCCGCTCTACCAAATGAGCTAACCTAGCCACTTGTTTCATTAGTTAAAGCTGGAGCTACTGCAGTGAAGTATATAGAAGACTTAATACAATGAAAAACACAAATAAAGGCTTTGAAACCAAATACTACCCAACCGGACATGTCCAGGCAGATATGTGACCCGAAATTGGGGAGAAATGACCAACACTGGCTGCCAAGATTACAGCTATCTGGAGTTAGCATGCAGCTACTTAACAGTTAGCAGTAGTCTAACTTTAGATTGTAATGAAATTGAGCAGCCCTATAGACATAATAAAGAGTCAACGCCGCATTGGCTGCTGGGCGGCCGCCATCTTGGACCGGTCACACTAGAAACAAGAAAGCCAGAGCACTGTGCAGCATATTCCTGCTCAAATCGGCAGACCATTACTTTTCACAAGTAAGATTTTATATTACCGTACTATTCGTTGTATTTTGTGAAAAGTATATTACCAGAGAGTTGAGAAGGAACAAGGATCTTTGATATGACTGTACTGAAATTGTAGCCAGCTAGCTAGGCTATGTTTACTGCACCGGCTGGTGTTCACCCAGCTATGAACTGAGACTTGATAAGTCATATTCCATAACACTGACTTAGCTTACAACTGACACAATAATGATATTGTGGAAAGAAAACAAATATTACTGGTATAACATTGGCCAGCAATCTTTACACAGACTGTATTATCAGTCTTGGGCAGTTGCTACTTGTAGCTTAGCTAGTAACTTTTCAGTAGCTTAACTCCTTTATAAAGTAGCTTGGCCACACAAGCTAAACTTTTCTTGTCATGTGAAATTAGCACAACTTAAAGTAGCTTCCTATGTAGCGAGCTAGCCTACTGCTTTCTTTGTGTTACTTAGCTTGCTACATTTGACTCGCGTTTAGCTTTTGTGTAGTGAAGCATTATTCATGGCAGAGTAACTGATAGCTTAGCTCACTCCAATTTCCAAGTAGCTTGCCCAACGCTGTATTATTCACATGGTATTCACCCAAAAAAAAGTAAGATACCTCTCATGTCTCATACCCTCTCACTTACTTAAAATAAAGGCAATAGAACATCTGACTGTAGAATGGTTTGCAAACAAGCTTATTCACAATTTCAGCAACTTTGGTTCATTATCAACAGATATGCATAAAAATAGGAGTTTTGTTGAAGAAAAGGTTCTAAGAAATGTGAAGGAAGAAAATAAGCTTGACCACCTTTGTGAAATGTTTTTGTGTAGGCTCTCCCAAATCTTCCATTTTGAAGGTTTCCCAAAGACCAAGATGTGAGGAAGAAGTGGGAAGTGGCAATGCAAGCTCCTAAGGTGTTGACAGTCACACACATTGTCTGGGAGGAGATTGGAACGATTGGAGGATGATTTTCTGCTTGGGGAACACATTGAGGAGACACAGTTAGGCATTGACAAGCATCATTCTGACTTTTTGTTATTGGTTGTGTCTGTGTTTGTCAAGATAAGGCTGCACCACATTGCCAAACTCATTTCTCTTGATGTGTAGAAAGGGAGCACGAGAAAGAAGCTCTGCAAAAGTCCTCCTCTTTCAGGGGTTTTACCTCATGCAAAACTTTTGTGTGTTTGTGTGTGTGTGTGTGTGTGTGTGTGTGTGTGTGTGTGTGTGTGACAGAGAGAGATAGAAATATAAAGAGCTTCAAGTAGACTCTAATATAATATAATCATATATTGTTTCTTCAACTTATTAAAATATCTGACTTTACCGCCACTATCTGTAAACCCCCCCCCCTTTTCTTTTTTATGTTCCCAGTTTTGATCTCAGGCGTCTGGTCACTTTATATCATATATCAGAATATTGTATTATTGTTAAGCCCACTATGAGTATTAAAATACACCGAACTATGTGTACTACATCATAGCTACGTGTATGACCTTTGCAGCAAAATAATCGGTGTGAAAATCACTCAGTGTTTAATGAGGTATGATTAATTAAATGCACTGACAGCTCATTGCACCTGTCAAACAGATTACACTGAGTGGAGCGGGTGACCGATCCAAGATGGCGGCCCCATGGCTTGTCCGCGCCAGTAGGCAGTATCGGTCAATGTGGCGTCTACGCTTTATTATGTCTATGCTTTCTACCGTCAAAAATAAAAAGGCTAAAGGCTTCTGAACCAGACACTATCCAGTCAGACATGTTTCAGCAGTAATGTGACCTAGAATTGGGGAAAATGTAACAACACTGGCTGCAAAGAAGACATCTTTTACTGCCATTAGCATGTAGCTACTATAGTTAGTAGTGGACACTAATAGAATATACCAGCACTTTCTACAGTCAGAAATCACAGATAAGGGCACCTGGCTAGCTCACCTGGTAGAGCACTTTAAAGTGCCCATATTATGTTCATTTTCAGGTTCATAATTGTATTTAGAGGTTATATCAGAGCTACAGAGCACTTCTATCCCATCTTTGTTGGGAGTCGCACACACTGCTAGCTAGAACCATAGACAGTTAAAGAAGTGGACCAACAGATCACATTGTTCTGGACAGAGACCAGTGAAGGAAAATAGAAGCACTTTTCCGGTATGTGTTAGGAGATAACATAGGCACAGGCTAATTACTGCTAACATTCTAGTTAACATTAGTAATTAAACCTAAACAGCTGATGTATGTCAAAACTGTCTGCGTGCTTCTCCTGGCAATACGTTGATTTGTCGACTATGTGACAGCAAGTTGCGTGGTTATGACACAATCGTTAACCTGTTTTTACAAAAACGTCTGTACGGAGCCATAATGTAAGGTATAAGATATGGGGCCTTTTATAAATTGTTGTGTTTCTTTAGAAATAAACAACAGACAAATAGAGTCTTTAAACGCTTCAGATGTAAAGTTATTCACTGTTAAAGTGGTGCCAAAATGAATGGCAGTCAATGGGATGCTAACAGCAGATTATGGCTACGTAGCATCAAATTGGCGCTTTGGGGAGCTACGCTTATAGAGGAGAGCCTAACCCCATTGGCTAGAACCAGCAACCAACCTCCTTTCAGCGTCCAAATGACTCCAGCTTTTTGTAGTAGGCTATGCAGTTCGGGACTACAAATACAAAAGTCTATCTGCTTGTTCATGTACACATTCAGCCAGTTGGAACCATAGACCGTTAACAGTCTATGGTTGGAACAGAAGAACACGCCAGAATAGGCATGTTTAGTAAGTATCTGATGGCCGCATTCCTGCACTTGAAAAAGGAAATAAAATGCAATTCAATGTGGAAGTAATCCAAGTATTCAGAATATGTTACTCAGATTGAGTAACAAATTACATTTTTGGACATGTATTCTGTGTACGTTTTGAAAGTATCCTTCCCAACACTGCTTATATGTCTCTCTGCAGGTGTTCCACGCAATGTTGGAAGTGGCCCTCGTATAGTCTACCGGCTAATCCTGCCTTGTACTGACCAATGTGGGAGAAAGGGTTATCTAGTTGATTTTTTTTTTTTTTCATAATATGGGCCCTTTAAGCTCAAAATTTCCATTAAGTGTGCAACACAAATTAATGAGTGACACTGCTTTGTCTCTTGCTTACTTGACTACATTAATTAATTGATACTAAGAATTTCTTTGCAAGATCTTTAGGTCAAGCAGTTTTAGAAGAGATAAAAAGGACATAATGGAGTTTTTGGGTTAGTTAGTCAGTTAATTGTGTGTGAAGAATATCCAGCCAAATGATGTTACTGTATAGAGGCTAATTTGCTTGTTTATCATAATTAGTTACTGCTATTTATTTAAGATATGCTAATGTTTAAAGACATTAACATCACAAATAATTACATATTACATATTCACACTTTTGTCCCGCATTCTGAGCTAGAATTTAATATAAACTATCAAACTAATCCCCATTTATAGTCTCCTATGTGCAAAGTCATTTCCTGTTAATGTCCTGCCAAAATAACACACCAATACGTGTCCTTTCCTCCTCAGATGAAAAACAAACCAGACTAAGTCTAATTTCTGCTAATGATAGACCAATAAGCGTAGCTTACATCAGCTTCTCATTAGTGGTCAGTACTCGCCCTTCCCTTTAAGCCATGATTTCCCTTCGCTGTTTACTACTGTCGTCACATTAGACACTTCACTTGAGCTTTTTCCATCTGCTCTCGGAGTAAATTAGATAATCAGTTGCATTTTCTCTGCTATTAAATCTACCACAACAACGTAATTGCACTGTAATTGATAAATAAGCAAATAAATGAGCAACATCCTTCATGTGAAGATGCCTTTTATTTTGTCTTTCGAAAGCAGCGGCTGTAAGATGAAGACGAGACAGAACGTGTTTGCATCACTGTCTTGCTTTCACATTACTTTGATGCAAAAAACACATGTTGCTTTAAAGAGCTGCTTGTGAGGCTCCTGGTTAATCCTTTATAGCACGGCTGTGATGTACTGTACATCCGACTGAAATAGGAAAAAAAGAGTTTTTAGATTTTTAGATACAACACAAGTATTCCTTGTTCTTTTTAAGGCCTTGCTGTTTATTCATTTTTTTTCCCTACAACAGCAAATTACAGAAGCAGTATTGAAAATAAAAGTCTCCTTTTCTTGTTTTTGTAAAAAAAAAAAAAAAAAAATCTGCACAAAATTTGAATGACAGTACAAAACGAAGCGTTAATAAGCCATGTAAATGGAGGGGGAGGGACATTACTGTTGGAAAAATCTTTTATGCCTTTTTCAATAATGAAAACATCTCAATATTTTTACATTTCAGAATTATATCACATAATCTGAAACTATATATATATGTATATATATAAAAAGATTAAAGAAATTGACATGTGTTTTTTGTGTTTTTGACCTTTGTAGTTGTTCTTTTGGAAATGAACGCTATAAACACATAAACCTCTTAAATATATTTATCAGTGCAACATTGTTTGTTTGGATTCCACGCTACAGTATCCTAACTGTCTAGTTTTAGCAGACCTCGCTGGAGCTACAGTCCTCCGCAGCTGTGAGCACAGACAGAAAAGGTGTAGAGGTTGAGACAATGCGAGGTCAAATCTGAAAATGAACAAGCTGAATGTGTTCACCACGGCACGACATACAAAGCACACGGATGTAAAAGACGTCACCCTTCTCAGGATCAAGTTCTTGATTGTTTGATTGTGGTGCGGGTAAAAAACACAGAGTCCCAGGCCCATGGGCCCTTGTGTCGGAGTTCACACAAAGTCCCTTCCCCTTGTAGTGTCTAGTGGTGGGATTGACCCGTCCATCCTTCTGCAAACAAGAGTCTCAATGGATATTTGAAGAGTCCACATTGAGTTGACATTTGCACTTCTTTTAAGCTTAAAAAGAAATAGAAAAAAACCCGTCACACATTGCTCTTTTCTGCAAGTGACCTATCATTCCCCCTCTTTTTCTCTCTGGGGGCTGTGATAGGACCAAGCAAGTAGTCAGTTCTTTAGTGAGTGATGACCATTGGTTGAACTGTGGTCTTCTAGTATTTTGTGTCTGTGAGAACCCCCTGTGAACAAATAGGAGGCAACCATCCTTTGGTAAAGCCACGGAGGGGAGGCCAGGTGACCTGATTCAGGTGACGCCACTCGGCTCCCCCTTCCCCCGCTGTACCAGCGTCCCGTCCTAATGACATCAGCTCTGACATCACAACGTTATGGCTGCTACACGTGAAACACGGAAAACTCTTTGCGGTCCAAAAGGCCTTAAGCTACAATACAGCATGTGAACAATAAAAACTGGGTTTATCATGAGACAAGTGTGTCTGTCTAAAGTAATGATAGCACCATTGTTCAGTTAGTGTGTTTACCCCTCTTTTAGAATGCTTCTCTCATAAGGGAATCAGTAACAAAGTGCATTCAAGCTGCATTGGCCAGTTAAGACTTCTTCAGTGAACAATCCACAGTGACGTTTGGTGGTGACAAGCAAGCCTAGGTCTTAGCTAAAGCAAAGCAACAATGATTGTTGTTAATTTTTTGTGATTCATTTGACATGTGGTTTTCGTGAAGTGGGTGTTTTTCGATGACAAATGGCTTGAATGCACATTGAAATCGCTGTAATATCACACAAATCTTACCCATCTGAGCAAAGTAATCTAAAATTTCCCCCCCAAAAAACACTTCACCTTCCACAAAACAGTCACACATACACAAACCCATGAAAAAAAGGGATACTGCAGCTTTTTTACTTTCTTTAAAAAGGGCAATAAAATATATTAAAACGTATTTACAGTGTGTGTTTTTTGGGACAGAAAACAACAAAAAACAAAAGCGCTGTGACAGACTGTTATTTTGTTTTGCGGGTATTTATAAGATAATGTGCCCCTGTTTCCTGTCATCATAACTTAAGCCAGGTACAGTAAAAAACACCCAGAACAGAGGAGACCAACTGAAATGTACTAAAGGCACTGTCAGAACCATACATTGCCATGAATGGGACCCTCACTTTAGAGTTACAGGTCAAAGGGGAAAGGGGGGGGGGTTTAGGGTCGTGGGTTATGGGCACACCTTGTATGCCACACCACAGGGCAAATCTACAGTTTTGCCGGATATGGTTCATTTACGATTTTGATACGTCTCTTTCAAAAAACAGCCTTTGTGAACTGATAATTAAAAAAACATTTCTTTCCCAGAAAAAGATAAATACTTTAAACATTATTAATAAATTGGTCTCAACACCAGCATCCGATTGTAAAAATTAATGAAAATCAAAATAGAAAATTAAAATATCATCTAAATCATCTGTACATATTTTTTTTTCTGTATTTTATTTGTACACAGTGTCCCCTACTGGTAGGTTCTTTATACTGCAGCTCCTGAGAAAAGCATGGATCAGTCCAAACCTCCCATTGGTTCCTGAACCTGTCCCTCATCCAGCGAGTTGAGGGTGTTGGCAGTCCTTTGAGCCTGCCTACTCGTGGATATACGAGAGGATATGCCTATAGCCAGTCTTGTGCACGCTCTGCGAGCTCTGCACATCATACAGTCACACCAATGCATTGCAGTCCCATCTCACGCCTCTGAGTATGAGCTCTGTACATTGAGTTTGTCCTTCTTTAGCTTCACACCGTCCACTAGTTCGAAGTTATAGTTTTCCAGGGCTGATAAGTTCCTGTCTGACATGGCGCCGTGCGAGCAGGCGCAGTACAAGACAACGCCGCAGATGGCACCCAAGAAGACGCCCAGGGCGGACATGGCAATGATGGTGATGAGGATGGGGTCGAGCGTCTTCAGCATGTTGCCTGCTCCGCTGATCTGGTTGGTCTCCACAAAGTCTGGGTATTCTGTGATTTCTTCAACTGGAGTAGAGAGACAAAAGCAGAAGAGGAGAGTGAGATGTGAGGTATAATATAACATAGTCTCGCTTTGCCAGACCTTCCTCTGAACGTGTTCTGGTTTATCGGCATTTCTTTAAACCAATCACAATCGTCATGGGCGGCACTAAGCAGCGGCCAGAGCCAAGGTGCCGCTGCAAAATAGCCTCAGGAAAGAACTTGTTTTGTTCTGCAACAGAAAACTCTGATTGGACAGATAGTCTAGCTAGCTGTCAGGACTTACCCTGCAGAGATCTGAGGAGCAGCTAACCCTAGTCCTCAGAAATCCACCAGAGTTTAAAATTCCAAAAATTCCGGTTGAAACGAGAAATCTGGAGGAATTTCCGGCGGCAATGGAGCAATCCCAGAAGTGGAACGACGTGGATATAGACTAGAGGCCGACTGATATATCGGCAGGCCGATATTATCGGCCAATATTAGGCATTTCTCTATATATCGGTATCGGTATATATAATATATATAATTTTTTTTTTTAAATATTCATTCATCAGAATCATTTATAATGACAAATAAATAATTCTGATAAATGAATATTTAAATAATAAAAACGGACTGTCAACCATGTTATGAGTGTTGGTGTTGCATAGTTTGTCCACCAGAGGACGCTCTACAACGTCCCTGTTGACAACACTGTTTTTTTTTGTTAATGTGTTTTAGTTCAAATAACTTTAAGTTTCATATCTTAAGTTTGCATTTTTATACATTTTATTCATCAGAGCTTTAATATAGTTTGATTTTCCTCATTTCTGTTGTGACAATAAAACAAATGAATAATAATAATAATAATAATACATTTAAAGGCGCCTTTCTCAGCACTCAAGGATGCCGTACAGGGTATTCATACATTAAAAAAAGCAAAAAATATACTATACAACAAAAACAACAGAAAAGGCAGAGCAATAGACATTTAAGTGGAATAGGCAGTTTTAAACAGATCTGTTTTGAGTTGTGACTTGAAAGGGGGGAATGAATCAATGTTTTTGAGTTGGGGTGGTAATGAGTTCCAGAGACGGGGAGCAAAGACAATGACTTACGGATTTCATTGAGGCGATCTTCTGGTAGCATCGGCTCAGTGGGTACATCAGGATCTATTCAAACACAAATTTGAATGAAATCCAATGTCGAAAGAAAACTGTGCAACCATATTTCAGATCAAGAACTGAATGCAGGCATTGCAACAATGAACACTAAAAGCCTCACCTTTACAGTCCATCATGCTGAGTCCATTGAGAACCTTAATATCATCCACAGCAATGTCCCCCCAGCTATTTCTCTCCACCAGACCTTCAATTACCACCTTTAAAAAAAAAAACAGAGACTTTTTGGCAACCTTTTCTTGAGTGGCACAATAGTAAGAGCATGTGTTTAGTGGCAAATGCCCCAACAAGTCACAGACCAATTGTGATTTACCTGATAGGGTTTGTTGGTGCGGGGCACAAGGACACGCCCTTCTCTCCAGCGGTTGCCTTGGTGACCACTGATGGTCCACAGCAGGATGTCAGCCGGTCCATCGACTGTCTGTTTGCGCTGTTTGATATGCAGTGTGCCAATGTGAGGGCCGAACATGTGGTACCAAAAGGACACACACAGGTCAGCGTCCGGGGAGCTGACCATGGGGCTGACCAGCCGAGCCACCTCCGTCTCTTGGGGACTTGTTGCTAAGGTGTAGATGAAGTTCCCCGATCCACCTGTTGGATATTGGAACTTGTATCACTGACAACAACTCATGTACCGCGTCAAGAGGTTGACCTTTACTTGTACGGCCCAGTTAAACCTACAGTGTCCTCACCTGTGTGGTCCATGTTTGGTCCAGTGTTGAGGGTGGGGGTGCCGCTTGACTGGATCTGCCACCTAGAGCCAGTGTCATCTGATGTCCAGCTGCAGAAGGAAGGGTCACTGGCCCAGCCGAAGTCGCAGGCAAACCACAGAAAAGCTGCAAATGACAAAAGGTCAAGATCATGTATCAGGAGACACATTTCATCATGCTTCTATCCTCCATTGCAAAAGGAGAAATTGCAAAGAGCTATGGGCTTTAATCAAAAAATGACCTGGGGGTCTCTCATGCTATGACTGCAGGCTACACTTTGGGGCTTCATTCCCTCAGCCATATCAGCTACAAGCACTAGAGGGCAGCAAAGAACTGTGGGATGTAAACTTCACCTCCCAAACCTGGGGGAGATAAAAACAGCTAACTCAGGAGAGATAAATAGACCGGGACTGTTTCTAACATGAGAAAAGAGTGAGCAGACAGCATAGACGTCATGTAGACCTTATTTCTTGGCTACAGTTAACAATCTTTTTTAATGAATGTAACAGGGTATATAAAAGAGGTACAGAGGGGCTAGAAGAACAGGCACAAAGATAGGGACAGGGGGGAGGAAGATGGGGTCTGGACACGGTGTCCAGTTGAGAAAGCAACATTCATTGCAACCCGCAGAGAGCTTAGGATTTTAATGAGAGCAGGGACTTGAGGTTTAAAGACAGCTATAGTAACAGTGCCGGGGCCCCATTCCAACAAAGCAATCCCCCATGGACACTCGCCGTGCTGAAGGAGCCTCAGTAGAGACATGGAAATGTGTGGGAGCTCAAGCTTTAGTGTTTTTAAAATTGGATAAAGAAAGACTTCCAATGGAGCAAGTTGTTTGGGATGTCAGCCACGGCCTTAAACCCCTGCATGAGATGCCTTTAGAGATATAGGGAGGCCGCTCTCCAAATGACAGGAATATATGAGCCAATATTCCCTTTAATAATGGGAAGGTTTTAACTAGCTTCCACAGGCAACGACTCTATTTACCCATTAAACACAAAGGATGGAATTCCCATGTGGAACCGCACTTCAGACGCCAAGCCACTCGTTTTTCGTCGAGACATCTCGTTCCCAAATAAAATGGCTTTGGGTTTTTATTTTTGTTTTTCATTCTTGGGAGGCTTCGACTAAGGCTACCAACAAGCTCTGGATAAGACGAGCAGCCACATGACTCACTTGGCCATTTCATGAAAATAAAAAAGAGACTTTTTCTTGCTGAATGCCCAAGGAAACTACAACCTCTGACATTAGAGTGCACGATACGCCCACACCCAAAAAGAAACGGACAAACAAAGGTTTGAGACTCTTGAAATGAAAAGTCAGACTGATAAGTGTTTACCCACACAGAAATAAAGTCATGTTCATACACACACACACACACACACACACACACACACACACACACACACACACACACACACACACACACACACACACACACACACACACACACACACACACACACACACACACACACCTGCCACCTCAGCTCTACTGTATTGTAGCTGGTGCCCCAGCAGACTGCAGACAGACCACAGAGCCAGCTGATAGAGTGATGGGGGCTGGGTGGAGCCTATGGCCCATTAGCCAAGGTCAGACTGGGGCACAGCCTCTCAGCTGGCTGCTGCCTCATCAACCTGCTACAGGAAACAGCACTATGTGTGTGTGTCTGTGCCCCCCATTTTCTGTGTCCATTTG
The DNA here is from genome assembly GCA_013375575.1 of Percina caprodes. NCBI lineage: Eukaryota > Metazoa > Chordata > Actinopteri > Perciformes > Percidae > Percina > Percina caprodes. The sequence continues at coordinate 992,855 of JABXJD010000163.1, forward strand.
CATTGTGCTTCCCTGTGTTTGTGTTTAGTGTGTGGTAGTGTCGACCCAGTGATTAGTGATTATGCTGAGAAGGCAGCAACAGAGCACCAGTCCTAATCATCAACTAGCCCTGCATCACACAACCTCCCTCACCCTGTCAGCAGGAGCCTCTCTGGGCCATATCATCAGCTTTAATAACAGACACACATCAGAGGAGAGAGGCCACCTTGAGCTGGCAATTATTAGCTAAGGTAGGCTTCTTGATAATTCTATGGTAATGAATTGAAAAAAAAAAAACTTGAGCAGTTCAATATTTACTCATCTCATCCAGCGCTTAGTAAGATGTGGAATCATTGATGGGAGAGAAAAATATAAAAGTTTTTGGCTCACCTGGGATTGTATCCACTTCAGGTGTAGTAGTCTCTGGCATCGTGGTAACCCCTGTCACAACACAAGACATTAGCAAGGTTAGCCTAGCCTGGCAAGAGTTAAGTTTCTTTCTCATGCACTAAATGTATCCATGCTAGCAAAATCTAATCAACACATGCCTTGTCCGGTCTCAGTATTTCTACCCTGACACACTTATGTAATACGTCTGAAACACGTGACTAAGATGCTGCCATGCTCATCATTGGAGACTGCTGGTTAATGGGGAGTGAAGGCAGCAGTGCAGGCTCAGAGAGTTACTGCGTTAGCGGGAAATGAGGCCAAGAGAAGTTAGTGGAAAAGAAGGTGCAGGAGGACAAGGTAGGTGCATATGGGTGCATGCATGAGCGCTTGCAAGTGTGCACAGTAAGTGGCAGATTAGCTGCTGTAATCTAACTATAACAGAAAGAGGTGACACTGGGAAAGTGGAGCAGATCGAGTGTGAGCAATGGCAGACGGAAGGGCAAGAGGGGGGCAGGTTGTTTTTTTTGCAGTCTCATGAGGGCGATGTTAGCACCTGTCACATCGTAGTCATCACCTGTGCCGCTGTGGCAGCTCGCCTGGTCGTCGTCACACTCGTCCGACGGGGTACTGCTAGGGACTAGCGTGGTAGGCGGGTACGTTGGAGCTGTAAAGATGGAGATGGAGAAGAAGAGAGACAGCAGACAACATACATTAGATTTGAAGATAAACATGGAACATTTGGTTCACATTTAAACATTTCAAGCAAACCTTTGATTTATGTTTTCCTTATTATTCAGAGAAGGTTTGCTGATGTGGTCCATTAGCTATTGCAGAACATTACATTCCTGTTGTTTGGTCTGATCAACATTGGCTCATGTTCTCAGCTTAAATGTTACACCAAGATAAAGAGGAAATAAGATAACACAAAGTTACTTTTAATAAGTCCATTTAAACATGAGGGACTGGAGGTGAATACATCTCTAAAAGTGTGTTCAGACTGCCAGAATAAAGGTACTTGAGAGGTAAGGAGTGCTAACATGGGGTGTAGATGTCTGAAAATGTGGGTTTTCAAGGCTAAAATAGAAAATAGAAAAAAAGCCAAAAAACTCTGAAATATGTATTCGGTGGCTCAGCATGTGCTGCCCACAGTTACACGCTCTGCTTCAATCAAAACCTGAGCCATTAGAATCCTTCCTTTTATCATGCTGTGGAGGTGTGGGCGTAGAAATAAAGTTGAAGCTAAAGCATGGTGCTTAGGACTTAGGCGGTTGAAACTATAGATGCAGAAATAGGGCTTGTTATTGGCTAAAGGCAGGGCTCCTGGCTGACATAGTGGCCTATCATTACAGCCCCGCCACACTTGGATGTGGACACGGCAGTAGATTGCCTCCACGCTCTGCTGGTGTGTGATGGTGTGTGTGCATTTGTGTGTTTACACTGACTGAGTAATGAACGGGAAAAAGAGAGGTGGAAAGAGAGAGAGAGGAGCAATAACAGATAGAGGGAAAACTGAATGTGTACAGTATCTTTGTGTGTGTGTGGGAGCCAATGCTCTCGCTCTCTCCCTCTGCTGGATGAAATATGAGGCAGATCAGCCCCTGTCAGATTCAGGGTGGGGGAGGTCAGGGATGAGGTCAACGCTGCGTCAGGGGAGCCTCTCACAGAAATGAGGATTTAGCCCTCCTGCTATGGCTTGCTACACACATACTGTACACACATGCTTGTACACACTTCTGCAAGCACCTGTTTATGTGCCTGACTGTGTATACATGCCTGTAACCACATATTTGGCAGGGTGATTGCGGTTGCTCCGTGTGTGTATACGTCTGTGTGAGTATGTGTGTGTTTGGCATTAACATTGAAAACAAGCATTATCATCTGACTAAAGCTCCCGGTGGGAGTCCATGAGGCTTACAACGGAAAGGGCCTCCCTGAAATCCAATATGTAAATCCACTTAGGGCTAACGCGCTACACACTCTTATATCGCTGAGCTGTTTCTATGCTACATCAGCTCTGAGAGAGAAAGATAGAGAGCTGGAAAAAAAAGGCTTGTTTTAAAGATAGAAAAGTGTGTGCGGTCCTTTGAAAGAAGAAAGACATGCAGAGGTTGGGAAAAGTGCGATGGGGGCCAGGCTGCAATAATCCTACTGGGCCAGGTGGGCTTTCATTTGATCGCCTCTAGAAGTGGCTAGCTATGGGGGCAGCTTTGATGTTACAGGAAGACAAGACAACTGTCCCTTGTAAGGATAAAGAGCAGGAGCTGGGCAGCTGTGGGCTCAACACAGAGAGCCCCCACATCTTTAAATAACCCCGACTGTGTCAAAGACATGAAACGCAAGCTACTTACAGCCATGTCATTAGCTAGGATGATAGATGGCTCACCTGTGGAAGAATGCACTATAGTATAGCAGTATAGGTGTTGATTTAGGTTGTCATCGTGGTTAGACAATTAGTAATTTGTCTAAAACACTCCCAGCTGATCTCTCAGGTCAGCTGACCAGCTGCTCCTGACGGTGCCTACAGCTAGGCTTTACCTCAGAGGGGACCGAGCTCCAAAACTCTGGAATGGGCTGCCTCTGCACCTCCTCTCTGTCTCATTTTAAAACTCTTCTTAAAACCCACCTGTTTTCTTTGGTTTTTAACACCACGAGTGTTGATCTCATGTGTGTACTTGCATATCTTTACCATGTGCTGGCAGTGCATTTTCTATTTCTTTTATTTTATTTATCTTTATAATTTGGTTCTGCATCTTTTTAGTGTGTTATCTATTTATTCTGTATTATCTTTTTGTTTGTTAAAACCGTGCTATTTAAATAAAGTGGATTGGATTGGATAAAACTGTCTACTGGCTTGGTTAAAAACATTACCACAGTTGGAAATGTAATCAACATACGGGAAAAAGGTTTCACTCTGGGTAGTAACTTTGCACCATAGGTAGAAATGTTATTGGTAGAGAGATCGCTACATGGAGAAATGTCACCACCATAGATAGAAATAACATTGCTTCTTAAAAAAACTTCTTAAATTTAATAACTGCATTTAACCCATCATAAGTATTAGGATTGGTGGACAGCTGTATATAACGCATCCAGGGAGCAACTTGGGGTGTCTTGCTCAGGGACACTTTGACATCATGGGATCAACCAATCTTGTGGTTGAGGGGGGGACCACTCTACCCCTGAGCCACAAGCCACCCACATTGTAATACATTTGAATAGAAGTTCCAATTCACCTTCAATCTCGCAGCCCAGGAGCTCAAGACGCAGGCCCATGCCAGCAGGAGTGGCCCTCTCTGGGTAAATTCTGATGAAACGAGTCAGCAGGGGCTCCACGGTCCTCAGCTCAGGAGTGTCGTAGTTGCTGTTCCCTTCAAATATCTAGCAGGGAAAAAGAGAGAAGGTGAAAGGAAGACGGGCAGAGATTAGAAAAGAGTGAGTGAAAAAACACAATATTGCTGATAAAGTCACTGCTGGCCGGGTATATTTTGACTGATACAGCTCTTCAAACGCAGATGGCCCGAGGCATCCCTGCCTTCTGAAAACCAGAAGTGGGGTGTACCATCATGTGCTGGGTACACGGTAAAAAGAAAAGATGACCAGAGCTCTCTCATTTCGCTGACATCTAAAGCACAGCTACAGCTTGGGCAAGTGAAGCAGGGAACCAGTGGCAAAGACAGCATGACACACACCTCTGTCTAAAGGCAACTATGGGCTCCTTTAACTCTGCCTCAGATCCTCCTCGAGCTAAAGAAATACATGATGAAAAACAAGAGGATGTGGGATGCAAGAGTAGCAAGCAGAAGAGGAAATAGAGGAGATGAAGTGGATTAATGGGCGTGATCATTTGAAGGAGCCTGGTGCACCTTAGATGCTGAGACCCTCTCAGGCGAGAGGAAAGAGGCAGCTAACTAGGACGGGGGGGGGATATGGATCCTCCTTACCCCTTCATAAATCAATCATCAACCCATCTGGATCCGATTTATGCCCTGTCAGGGACGCTTGTAATTGGGAATGGGCTGTTGCAGCTCTTCTTGGAGGTGTGTGTGATTGTGTATGTCCTATATATATATATATATTAATACATTCTTTGTGTGTAAGCGTGTGAATGCATTGGGCAAAGTTGGCGTGTGCCTTCTGTGCATGTGGTGACCCTGGCAGCTAAATCTTTTCTAAATCACTTTTCTATGTGAAAAAACTTTTTCTATTCCTCTCTTTTCCTCCTGTCTTCCCTCTGTTTTCCCCATGGCTCCCTTCGTCCCTCCTTCTACCCTGGAGAGGTTTCACTATCCACTAAAAGGGTTGAACGGTGTGTGTGTCATGCAGAATACAAAGCAGGAAGAGAGAACTGGGAAAAGGCTCTGAGAGACTAGAGATGCTTATCCTAATGTGATTCAAAGCACTGCTGAAATTGACTCAACAACGACTCCTGAATGACTCACAACTGCCAGGCGCAACGCTCTGGTGAAAATTAAATGTGTCATAATCGGCATCAATGCTCTGATGTATCCGAGAGACATTTTGAGAAGCATTTATTTAAATCATTTCCCACAATGCTGAAAGTAAAAAACTATTTTTTGGATTGGGTTAGAAATCAAAGCAGTTCCAAGAACCTAAAGAAAGCATTAGAGGTTCTTCGGATAGGGTTATGCTTCGGATGTGTGAGCAAAAGTGAACAAATGTCCCATTCCATTGTAGCATATGATTAATAGAAGCCATGTTAAGAAAACCTCTCACCTTTGGCTTGTTCCCGCCGGCGTCCGACACCATCCTCCAGTCAGAGCCATTGTTGCTGTAGCCGAGGCGAAACTTCTTCATGAAGACTTTGTTCTCACGGTGTTTCCCCCCCTGGATTATTAACCCCTTCACTAGCTTATCCTCGCCAAAATCCACCTGAAGCCATTCGCTGGTGAAGGGCTGGGGTTGAGGCAGCAGGGTCCACCCCGTCCTGCTGGTCAGCAGCCGGGCGTTCTCCGGTACCCAGCTCCGGTCCGAATGGGAGGATGCAGTGATCTGGTTGTCAGCGATCAAACCCGATACCATGCCCAGCATGCCCAAGCACGGGTACTCTGAAAGACAAGAGGGAAATACAAACTACACTGTAACAAATTTAACGTAAAAGTTACAGTAACTTACTGGCAACAATTGGCCAGCAAGTAACTGTGAATTCTTTTTACAGTAAAGGTACTTCCATTTACAGTATTTTATGTATTCATTATAAAATACAAAACAATTAAGATAAAAAGTAATAATACAGTAATTTACTGTACTATTTACAGTACTATAGTGGCTATATTGTGATTTTTTTGTGTTACTATGGAATCTAAAGTAAGTAACTGTAGATTTCACAGCCATTATTTACAGTGTAATGAAAACCTTCAGAGATGATAGCCAACAAAAGACTTCATCCATATCCTAAAGCTTGATGTTCAACATCATTAACCAATGCCACAAGTCTAGTTTGAGTATGAGGTTTATATGAAGGGGCAACGGAGATAGTGAAAGTCAAAGTGAAGGGGACAATTCCCCAAACTCTCTGTGATGTTGCTGTGATCTCTCCCTCTATTGTATTTCTCTCTGTCTGCAGATCTCATGCATACTAATTCCTCTGCCTGAAGCGGTTGTCTCCAGGCAGCCAATTAAAACCCTCCACCCGGTTGGTGCTTCGACGTCCTGCATTCTGGGAGGGCTGATTCTTTTCATCTCCCTTATCCAACCGCACCTCCCTCTATAGGCTCACATATACTAAGACACACAACACATTCTCTTTGTGTTTTATCTGCTGCTGCACTCATCTACCTTCTGCTCCACAACTGTCAACATCTGTGGGACTGTGTCTCGTTGTTTCCTTTCCACATTTTCTAACTTTCTTCTCACCCTTTTATTCTACACCTCTGATCTTACCCTATTCCAAGTCTCTGTAGGTGTTAGCATCTTTGAATATGTTTCTCATTTGTTTCAAAAGGGAGAAAGCTGTTTGCCTATTTTTTATCTTCTCCTTTTTTATAATGCCATCCCTCCATATCAAAAGCCGAACAGGACAGCAACCTGTTGCTGAGCTTGGAAGCGTTGAATTTCATAATTTGCCACATGTTTTTTCACCTTTAACCCTCATGTTGTCCTCAGGTCAAATTGACCTGTTTTTCTATATCAATGTTCTTTTTAACTACCCAATTGTAATTCCCCAAAATAACATGACAACACTCTTTGGCAAGTACAAATCTCTACTTTCATTAATTTTGGGGTGTCTTATTAAATTTTAAAGCATTTGAAAAAACAATTTTTAAGTGGTTTCGAAATTGAGTAAAAGTTGACACATTCCAGTCTGTAATTATCCATCAACATCCATCCCTTTAATTTTAGTCTAAATAATTCCTAATTTCTTCTTTTCTAACTCAAACATTAGGTGTAAGTTCCTATAAATGAGGTTTATTGACCATAAATTTCAAAAATAACTGTAAAACTAAAGTTAATAAGTTAGTGTTACGTAGTGTTGAAGACGTCAAAAAAAGTGACAAAAGTGTTAAAAAAAAGGACAAAATTATAAGCAAAAGTTTAAAAAAATAAAATAAAAAGCATCAACGAAAGGGTTGATTTTCACAGGAAGACAACAGAAAGGTTAATTTATTTATTTTTTTGCCAGGACAGTAAGGTGAGAAAGGGGGAAGACATGCAGGAAATCATCACAGGTTGGATTTGAACCCTTGACCTCTGCATCAAGGCAAGAACCTCTCAATACAGATCCAACCTGACAAACATTTCTAATTAGCAAAAAGAAATTTTTTGTGCAACAGTGCCCGTTTTTATCTTTCCACATACAAGAAATAACACATACATGTTTTTTTATGATATACTCTCGCTTTGAATTGTGACATTAAGTGTTCAAGGATTCATTACACTGTTGGAATTTTGAAAATAGGGAAGTTACGGCACTTCAATTCTTTTTTCAAATGCTATAAAATTGAATAAGACACCTCAAACTTAATGAAAGTAGAGATTTGTACTTGCCAAAGAGCGTTGTGTGGAATCAATCATGTTATTTTGGGTAGAATATATAGAAAAAGAATATTGATATAGGAAAACGGGTCAATTTGACCCGAGGACAACATGAGGGTTAAAAAAATGACCGCATGACCAAAACCATTCCAATTCAAATTTATAGATACATATAATATTTATTTCTCTTCATGTACCATTTAGTAATACCAGCAATCTGTAAAACCTAGTTGTTGTGTCTCGTGGGTGTAGCTTTGAGTTTTGAAGCCAAAAGTAGAGCTGACAAAAGTTTCTCCATAACATAATCAACACTAGAGTTCTCATACTGACACAGCTTGTATTAGTGCTAAATCTTCCTTTCTGTCTCTTCCTAACACTTAATCCAAAGACACTGAGTCAGGGACCTGTGGTGAGCAATAACATATTTATTATCTGGCTCCCACGGAGGGATAAATCTAGGCATTATTACATCTTCTGTGTACGAGACAAAGTGCGCACTGTACCACTGCAGGACTCAATAGCATAGCTGTATCTGGGAAAAAAGAGCGAAGACTTTGGAAAACAAGGCCTCATTCAGACTTCTCTCTCTGGTTATCTAAAACAGCTCCTATGCAGACCCGTGAGACACTCTCTGGTCCTGCTCTATAGAAAAACGAGGCTCAAGGAACAAGCGCTGGCGGTGCGGAATGCTTCTTGACTGTTTTCGTGGGTTTTGAGTCCTTCTTTCTTTTGTCTTCAGCCAAGATCTGTTTGATCACAGTCTAGAGCAAAGCTAAGGCACTGCACACTGACCGCCTTTGAAGTGGAAGGATATGAGAGAAAGGTATATGTGTGTGATAGTGTGTTTGTGTGTCTGATCTGAGTTTAGACACTTGGGTGAACTCCCCGTCTCATCTGGAGCTCTTAATTGACTTCAGCTGCAATCACAGACGCTTCAGAGATGACATGCGTGCAATGACACACCCAGAAGACGTGTGTGTGTGTGTGTGTGTGTGTGCGTATATGGTGATAAATGGCGGTGTGGGCATTTAGGCTTTGGGTGGAGCATCAGTGGTTCATCAGAGATATTTATACACCACGGCGTATTTACAAACAACAAGGCGGTGGATCTTTTTATTAATGAGTAGCAGTTTGAATCAGCAGGGGCACGCGACCATGATGATTTAGGGAAAAACATCTTGCAACATTCTGGAGTGCATCTCCTCCTCTAATCTGATGCCTGAATTATGGTCTTGACATCTAAAGTGCTTATTTAGCTCCCACTTTTGTGCACTGTATAGGCTTTTCAGGAGAAGTTAATATTTCTTTCAACAAAAGTTCCTGAAGTTATCACAACTCAAGGTAGAGTGAGTCAGGGAGTTTATGCAGCCCTCAAGAGCCTCACAGTTTCTCTCTCTCCTAGCGCTGCTAGCCTACAGTGGAGCTGGCAGTGACTTCATAGCACCCTGGGGTGCTGACGTCCTTACGGAGGCCCTGTGGTGACTTCAGTTCTGTGATGTGTTTACGCTCTGTGCAGCGGTCTGGTCGCACGCCCGAAACACACGCCCCAGCTGTACCCACAATGCCCTCTGCTATTACATGAATAGCCACACATATGTAAGGCATAACTGCATAACTCCATAACTCCATACACACACACACACACACACACACACACACACACACACACACACACACACACACACACACACACACACACACACACACACACACACACACACACACACACAGAACACTTACATACTGTGTGAGCACATTTGGCTGGTTACAACTAATCCGGACCCTAACCGTAATCCAAGGCTTAATGCTGAACTAACAACACTGACAACAAATGGCTGTTTTTTCCCTGTCCTTGTAAGATACGCTCCCTTTTCAAGCCTATCCAAGTACAGAAGAACAAAACACACGGGCAAGCACTAATTAACATTCAATACACATGCTCATAAACCCATAGAGATGCAGACAGATGTGCGAAAACCATATGAAAGTGAGCCACGCACACACACGCACGCGCACACACCACTTATTACATTAGAATTGAGAAAAAAGCAAAGATGAGAAGAGCTTTTCCAAAAATCAAAGCTCTCTATGCATTCGACAGACTGTGTCTAAAGACAAGGGTTGGGACCGTATAGATCCCACCCATCTCCATCTCTTTCTGCCTGCCAGCTGTTGGCTCCATTTATATTGAATGAGGTACATCTAAACATGGGGTAACATAAATAGGTAATCCTCCTTCCTGTGCCACTCCTCTATTATGCAGTAGCTAACTTTAGCCGTAGAGCAGAACTCTCACAGAGACAGAGTATCATGTCACACCTGGCAGAAGTGAGGTGTTTGGGCAACTGGGGCAATGTGGGAGTGGGAAATAACAAGTATATTGCAACAAGAAGGGAGGGAAACTAACATCTGGGCAGGTGCAGAAATCCTAAATCGAGTCAGTGGCATTATCTGTATGTAGTTAGAATATATGCACTATGATATAGAGTTGTGTGTTTTCAGTGGCTGTGAGCTGTGAGGAAATGTAAAGCTGAGACGTGTGTGTATGTGCGTGTGTGTGTGTGTGTGTGTGTGCATGTGAGTATTCAGATCAGCAGGGATCTCAGCAGTACCAACCTGATATCTTACATCCATACACCTCGAAGCGCAGTGCGATGCCTGTTTCCCAGGTAACGGGTCGGATTCGGACGAAGCGTGTCAGCGTGGGTTTGGGCAGCATTGTCTTGGCAACGTCTGTTGGGTTGGTGTTGCCTTGAAAAACCTGTGATAGAGGTGGAAGGAGAGCCAATTATTGACATGTTGAATTGAGATGCTGGTTGGAAATTTATCTGAGACCTTGGCTGCATTGAATCAGGAAAAGTCATTCAATGAGATTAAGATGCAGCGAGTATTTTTTTGTGCTGAGACAAGGTGCATTGGGTAGTGTTAGAAGATCTCCAAAAAATCTAAAAAAAATTACACATTTAAAATGACAATCTTTTCAATGTGATGCTATGTATGACTGACTAAACTGATTTCCCTGTCACCCCTGCGTCTTACGCCACATGACTGTGAAATCTAAGGCTGTATGTGTAACATTGACAAGACCATATTGGTTCAAGATGCCCTTTTCCTGTCCTCTAGTTCCAGATTTGGTTGAGGTTTTACTGCAGTGTCTTGTTTAAAGGTCAAAGATGCCACTTTTCTCCCCTGGGGTCGGTTGACAGTTTACTAGCACCATACTAAGAGGCCGACCACCCAGCAAAACAACTCCCCACAGTCCGTCACAGTTCATTCTGGGTAATTGAATCACACCGGTGTACATGTGACCTTCTGACCCGCCCACGGAGTAGCTATGAGGCAGAAAGGAATCCAGCTGAGAGGAGCAGGATGGACAGACTGATAGAAAGGATCTGATCCATTAGTCCATACAGCCTGCCTACAGTCTGTAGCCCCGTCCCTGGGCAAGACCTGCCAACCACATCACTAAGGGACTGCAACAAAGTCATCCACTCTCTTAAATGTCACGCCACTTGCTAACTGTAAAGTGGCTTTTTCCACAGCTAAGACGCCAAACTGCAGGCTCAGCATGTAGCAAATGGCGCCCCTACGCACAAAAGCACTTTAGAGTCCGGAAAAATACAGGCCGGGCCTACCACGGCACCTTTAAGCTGCCACTTTACAGAAGGGACTGTGTACTTTGGGGAGACTATAAAATAATCAGGCCCGGGGATATGTATATACAGCAGCACAAACACTTGTTTGGATGCTCTGAACCTTTTTTCTTCCACTTGCGGCCTTCCAGTGTTTTACTCAAAAATGCCTTGGTGGTATTTACATGTCACACAGCCACACACATGTGCCTCTGACCCCTCTGGAGACCCACAGTGGACAGGGTGTTTGCCTCCAGATGGACAAAACCTGGTCTGAAACAGCAAACAATGGTTACAGCCTGTCACGCTCCGGTCAAGCATACCATCCCTCCCTTCCCTCCTCTTCTTTCCCTCTCTCTCCTGGATGCTTCTTTACCAGCTGCTCAAACATGACAGGCTTTATCCCTATCCCCTTTAACTCTTGTTTGTCAAGTCTTTTGTCATCCCTGTCTTTTCTTTTTCAAGTTGACGGGTGCCTGACATAAAGCAGAGACTACATTCCTTATATTATCCTTTCTATAGCTACTGAAATGTTGCATTAGCACCGCAGTCTGTGCTGGAAAATACCATCCACTTACAGTATTACTGTAGATGGTGGGTATATTACCATACACAGGAAAGTGTATAATTGTACGTTGGGAGACAGACACTCAAGTACATATGGCTGGGTATTCCCCCTTTTGTTGAGTTCAAAGGCAACTTGGAATAGACCACAATTCAAGTCAGCTGGCTGCTTTTTAGAGACAGGATATTTCAAGTGCAGTGCATGCGCAGCATGGGCTTTTATGACGCAGTCACTGGTCAGGCAGAAGAAAAAAAAGAACCATGATCTAGTCTGAGATGATCATCTCACGTAGAAATCAGGGATGATTCAGATGATCATTTTCAATTATAGTTTTAGAGCCTAGAGATGATGTCATTAGACCACTGCTGGCTAATGATTAATGAGGAACAGGGTCCCCTACCTTCTGTTTGGAGCCTTCCTTCAAAGTGATCCAGTCCTCTCCATTAGAGCTGACGTCTACTTTGTAGGACTTGACATAGTAAATCCTCTGTGTCTCCTGGGAAATGGCGCCCTGGGTGCCAACGGCCGAGACAAACCGCAAGAAGCCAAGGTCCACCTGTAGAGGGAAAAAGAGAGAAGAGAAACCTGAGAAAATGCTGCTTGAAATCTTCTACAGGAGCTGTAAGAATGACAAGATGTTTCCTTTAGGTATTTAGGAAGATGCTGCTTAACTGGAGCAGATACAGCTGAAATATAATTCCTATTAACACGCAATAACAATTTCAGTAGCAAAGGCTTTCAATGCATCGTCTGTGTTAATAATGCACTGACAAGCTTAAAATAAAAATATAAGCCCACTATTAGAATCACCTCTGGCTACAGTCTGCTACCTGGAATTTAATAAACAGCAATGAAATGATATTCACATTAATGAAAGAGACACAGGATGACAACTTAATTTCCTGAGATGGGAGACAAGAGCTTATTGGATAAAAGTGAATGTTGAATAGAGCGAGGTCTGCAATCACATTATCAAAATTGGCCAGGAGGAAAGAGAGATACAAAAACGTTGAATATCAGATATTGTACCATTAAAATATGCAGGGCTTTATAAAGTAATGATGGACCGCGGTACATTACTGGAGGGCTATTATACATTTACACAGAGTAAGCCAGAGGTGGTAGGGTCAGAGAGTATCTGGATGTATTTCTGTTCTCATTGCATGTATATATATATTTTTATGTGTGTGTGTGTGTGTGTGTGTGTGTGTGTCTGTGTGTGTGTCTGTGTGTGTGCTCCATTCAAGCTGATGCTAGGCAGAGAAAGTCACTGGTTTGCATCAGACCTGTGTCAGTCTGCCAACCATCACTGCCAGAAAACGTACACACAGTCCTCTATATGTCACCCTGGCTTCTGTTCCTCTGGTAAGAATAGCCTTTAAACTGGCTTTTGATGATGTTAATCAGCTGCCTAACTTGACTGGGAGTACAAGTCCTGACTGGCAGCCTGGAGGTGAGGTCCGCTATGGCTAGTTCTCGGACACACAAGGAATTTTCCAGACACGAGTGAAAACTAATTGTCTCCCTTTGACCTCGGTGGAGGCTACTTAACCCCACCGTATCATACCTCCATCTATAACATGAAAAGAGTGAGTGTATTGTGAAACTGGAAGGCTTTAAAAGGACTGCTAGCTCATCTGCGTACTGTATGAAGCAGTGAGCTTCATTTTAACAAGCGTTAACACCGTCTCTGACAGGCTGAGCTGACGTTAATGAGGAGTAATGGTGTTGCGTGCCGACGCTGCAAAAACACAGCGGCGTGGCAGGATGACGGAGCATTGCTAGAAGAGGTTTCCAGATCACGATGAGAGAGACGAGGCCTTTGATGTTGACGTGAGATGGAATGGCGACCAGAGTCTTAAGTCGATTACTAAGGAGAGCTTTGGTATGTGCAAGGGTGTGTTAGACACAGTGGAATCCTTTATGTGAGAGAGGGCAGACGGACACAGAAGCGTTCGCATATTTTAGAAAATCAAAGCCAGTGGTCTGCCACCAAAAATCTCCCAGTATGCTTAAACCATGCAGTCAGAGCCAGCTAGCTTTGTCTGCCAACCTAATATGCAGTACTGCATCACACTTAGTGACTTGGAGCAAAGGGCAGAAAAAGGAGCATCTGCATGCCACAGGACGCTGGTCATTCCTGCTCCTCAAATTCACTTCCAGAATTAAAAAGACATAAACAGATGGGAGCAATAAATGAGGTTCCACCATGCTATTCTTTCACTCTCTCTTGGCTACTCAAAAGGATTTGGATAGATGGAGACTAACAAAGAAGACACACACACGTCACATACAGAGACAGAATACTTTTGTTCCTGTCTACAGGCTCATGGGGCTTATACAGTAAGTCCCAGATTTCTTTTGGGTCCACAAATAGAGACAAAATCAAATCCCCTCAGTTCCAATTTAATAACGGAGGAGCTGAATTCCTCTCTCTTAATGTCCATATGTTCCAGTGCTGGATGAGGAAAGCATAGCGGATGGCAGGGTGGCCCGTGCTGGTGTGTATTTGCCAGGCAAGTCTTTAACATCTGTGCTTAAATGGCCAGCGTGACTCATTTTCAATCTGAACCAATAGCAAAGCGGCTTACTAAAAAGGCTTACATCAAAAAAAGGTCTAATGGGAAGACGTGGCCTTGGGATTTTTCTCTAAAAAACATCTCATTAGGTGTAATGGAGAAGAAGAGCCTCTGGGAATGAAATGAGTGGCAGGGCTAATTGGGAACACTCATGGGTGCTCAGACTCAAACAATCTAAGACCCTGAGCGTGCTGAAATGTGGGTGGTTTAAAGAGGGCTGGACTGACCGTATGACTTTAATCAATATTCTGGGCTAGCTTTTTTTTGTAAATTCCAGTTTTTATTTCAAGGGTAGTCATTTTTGAGGACTTCTGTGCTACATGATGGGCGTGGTGCATTGGCCAGTTTGAAGGAGATGAAAACTCTAACATACTTTCGTCATTTGTGGTTCAATACTTTTATGGCCACACAAACTGTAGAGATGCTGGGGCAAACTGATTTATTGCACGCTTTTGGCGCAAAAACTGAAATTTAATGATACTGAATATATGCGAGTCCAAAAGTGGCATCAGGGTAAGCTATGATGGGATGTGACCAGAGGGAAGAATAATGAAAGAGTGGAAAGAGGACGGAGGAGAGAGAAGAGCGCATGGGAGAAAGTTGGGAAGGGAAACAAGCCGTTGACAGAGACGCCTTGGAAGATGTGAAGGACAGAAGCGTGGGGTCTCCAGTGAAGAAGTGCACAGACTAGATCAATTTCACAGACACAAGCTGATAACGGAGCCTGGGTAATGAGCAAAGCATGATTTATTCACGTCTGCTCGCTAGAAGCAAAGTAGCGAGGACGACAGAGGTTATGGGTCAGGGAGAGTGGATGTGAAGCACAGTCCATCCCACACCACAGAGACCACAGTGAAAACAAACAGGCCCAGATAATGATTACTAGTGGGACTCCTTTTAGCCCAAAGCCACGGACAGCACTAGCTGAACTATATACATCAACTAATAACACTTGGAAATCACAAGCATGTGTATGTGTGTGTGTGTGTGTGTGTGCAAACCAATAACCAACACTTGGAAATTGCAAGCATACAGTGCACAGTGGATCTCGGACAAATATATCACTCTCTGATGATGAACTATTTGTCATTGAGCCTTGAAAGGCTGAATCATGCTCAATGGATGATGTAATCACTGTGCAGAAAGGTATGAATTATGACTCCTAATTTAGCAACTATAGGGATCAGCTGCATTTTGGGACTTTGCTGATCTAACAGAAAGAAGCTTGTGTCTGTATGCCATATTGTTATTTCTACTATGAGAGTGCATGTTTGGACTGAAGCCCACCTAGACAAATGACACCATACATTCTCTGGGCATGCTGGTGCACAGTAACTCATATCTTAAGGGAGACACACACTAAGCCATAAACATGCCAGGGAAGGTAAGAAATCACAGAGACATCTCAGAGTCTTTCCACAAAGCAATGTCAGGCTCATATGTGGGCAGGACTTCTGTGCGTCCTTGTCTCCCAGGTGTTTTTTCCTGCTCAATGGGTGTTCTACCGATGACTCAAAGCCCCTTGCCTCACAACAGCCACTGTACACAGCTCCTGTCGTGACTAATGAAATCAGAGAAGCAGGAAAAGAATTAGTTGTGATCGGGCTTGTAACATCAGCCGCTTAAAGCCTGGTGTGCATGCAATTAGATCAACATACTGAAATCCAGCATTTGATTGAGGCCTATGTGTGCGGGAACAAATGATGGGGAATGACAGACGGGCAGTGTGTTTATGTATTTATGTGTGTTTGTAGAAGTTTGAAGAAACCATTTTCCAATTATCCCTCAACAGCAACGGCAGCTGTGGGCGAGATCATTACATCTATCCCTTACTCAGAGTATTGTCTGTGCTGTGTGACTCAGACGGGCAGCAAGGCCACATCATATGTATTTCAGGCTAAAGCCTAGTCATTGTTGTGTGGATGCAGCGAGGAGACATGCGGTTTATAAGACCTGGGAGGGAGAGAGGGAGGGGTTGGGCGTTCAAGAAACAGCAAAGGCTCAAAAGCTTTATCGCTTGCTGCTTGATTGGCTTATAATTGAGTTGCCAAGAAGTTGTATGCAACAATCCGTACTCTGGGAGAAGTTTACCGAATTCTTTCTTTTAAATCCATTTCCCTGCTTCTCCAAACAGAGGGGAGAAATAGCTTCTCATCTGTGTGTGTGTGTGTGTGTGTGTGTGTGTGTGTGTGTGTGTGTGGGCTGCTGACTGAATAACCGAGGCCTCTGGGGAATGAGTTTATTCGTTTTCCCTCACTAAAAACAACAACAAGAGAAATGCCGAGGGTGAGAATGGAGGGAGCGCTTCTCTATGTTCTAAAGTCAAAGAGCAGCTGGTAGACATAGACTCTTGGAAACAACCTCTGGAAATGATTTATGGATCTCAAAAGAATGGTATAGTTAGAAGAAAGATAGCCTGGAATCATTATGGGCCATCAAGTATGTGCAGAGCCTCTAGTCACTTTTTTTCTGCGTACAAAATCTGAATATAATGTCCTCTGAAAATACATACAGCTACTTTACTATGCAGCTAAAGAGACACTTTCTAGCCCCAGATGCAGCATTACTAAACCGGTTTTTAGCAATCTGTTCACTCATTTCCTCTACTTGGGTAGCAGAAGCCTTTTGGAATAGCTGTATTACCTGAAAGTGTAATTAATTCTCCGTTCATGAAAATTGTATTACTCAAATGCTGCAGGACCTATGAGCTCTGTTCACGACCTTCCATTTATCACAATATTCACCTGACAGAGTCACAGTTTTTTTATAGCCCCCGACACCTCTTTGGCGGCATTAAATTATGCATGCCGATCATCTGTTTTCCTGACAAAGAGGGATGTATAGGCTGGACGACACAGCTATAATGAAATAAGAGCTTGTCTGGTTTGTTGTGTGCGTGAAGTGATATGTACTGCTGCATGATTAAACAGACCAGCTGTTACAGGAAGCATTTAACAGAGTTTTTTTTAAATTTCCTTCTGTCTGAATCATCTTAAAGACTTTAACTCCAGGCCTATTCCTCTCCTTGCAACACACACATGACTAAATGCCCCGAGTCACGATTATGATACCAAGAAACAGTGATCAGGAAGAAATGAGGGTGACCTGAAGGTATGTCATGTCTGGAAGCACTTGATGATCCTATCCCAGGATATACAGCTGTGGAGGACCATTTAGTGATGACGACTGACTCTATAGCTGTAAGGAATTGTTTTTAGTCCATAGCGCAGACCCTGAAAATGACACTGATTAAGGCTGAGCTGCTGAGTTTTTGTCTCGGGGGACTTAAGCGGCGCTGTTTCATTTCATTACATCATGCCATCCTTCATGTTTCGATTTTTAGTCCAGTTTTTGGGCTATCCTCCACTCGAATGTGCTTCTCTATCCTGCCATTGATTTTCCAATTGAGAGCGAGGCCTGGGAGCAGCGAGGCACAGACAGCGTCCATTGTTTCCATTTGTACGACAGGATGATGATCTCACCGGCAGCCACATGCCAGCCTCCACTCCTCTGCTCTCGCTAGACTTTATTAACCGAGAAGCTGCTGTTAATTACCAGTCCATATTCTAATTACTCATCACTCGGCACGGCGGCAAGCCCTCGAACGGGGACAGAGTGAAGACAGACACAATGGCAATGAAGGGGGCATTTCTGCAACTCATTGACCTGGGGTAATTGGAAGCACATTCGGATGAGAAAGAAAAGCAAAGCATGGCAGAGCTGGTTTAGCGTCTGACGTTAGCTTAAGAAAGACTGTGGCCGGAGCGGTTGTTGTCATCGAGGAAGTGTGCGATTAGTGGTTGTTTGGTTGGGGAGGCAGTGGAACTCAACCTGTTATCTTTGCTAAGTGGCCCATTTCTCACAGTGCATTCATTCTGGATTTACACATGTTTTAAACTCCTATATAAACCCATGACAAGTTCCTCAGTAAATGGTTTACTTTACCTTGAGATAAGTATCACATGCAGGTGATAAAGGAGCATATTGTGCAAAGAAACACTGATATACTTATACAGGTAGATCGCCTGGTAGAGCGCGTGCCCATAGGGGAACTATATAGGTTATCAGTGTTATGTAGTGTCTGATAAATCCATGAATACCAATGAGGTAATTAAGGTATAATGCAACCTGGCAAGAAGATAATGGCAGAAGCCATTGCAGCTAAATTATACATATGGAAATCAACTCAAGCTAGTGTATAGGATAACGTACTGTATATTGCCATTATGAGATGCTCCATAAAGAAGCTTTCAGGTATTGACAGTTGGGTTCTCTCCAAGACAGTGTAAATTATTCATGTTTTGTGTGTATGTGCGATCAATGGCAGCTGTCTGACAGAGATTCAACCTTAGGTTTTATTGCATTATTCGGATGCTAACTCTGTAACTCTCGGTGACCATCAGATCCGTTCAAGACATCTTTTTCTAAAAGCCATGTGTCATTCAGGTTTTCCTTATAGATTCAGTCTGAGTTCATAATGCAAGGATCAGGCTATAAGCTGCATAGTCCGGGGGTGTACCCTTTTGTTTTTGCAGCAACCTACTGCAGAAACCCCTGTTGTTCATCCTTTTAAGCTTCAAAGACAGTCATGGCTCACGCAAGCAGATTGTATGCACAAATCTCCCCCTACCCTCATATAGATCTGTAGACCTGAATTTTCAAGAGATCTGAGAAAGGGAGAAAAGGGAAGAAGAGAGAAGTGAACAGATCTGAAAGGAACAAGAAAAAAATGAAGGCCTGTTTTGAAGGATTATTTCCTCTTTCTTTTTCTCCGTCCTCAAGCCGCAAACACCCTCAAAGGACATCTGTCCATCTTTGTGTACACCAAAGGGCTGATTAATGGCCCGGCTAACCCAGCACTCAATGCTGAACCACACCAATCTAATTACCCAGAGAAGAGCACACAGACTCCAGCATCTTGCCCAGCTCCTCTCCATGCATCAGAACGAAGCAGCATTAAAATGGATGACAAATCTGGATTATGTTCAGCAAAAAACGAAGAGCAGAGTGAAGGAAAATGCCCAGGAATCAAAAGGCTGCCTGTCATGAATAATAAAAAAGGTCTGTCTCAGACTAGAGTCAGGGAATGATAATGAAATAAGTAATGAATTGATTATCATGCATCTGACGGCGCACTGAGATGATTTGTACGTGCCGCGAGGGGGCCTTAGCTTGTTGCAGCACTACGTTCAGGCGTAATGAAAGAGAAATGAAGAATTCTACTCTTTCGATACCACTTGTGGTAATTGGGCCTCTGCTCAGAGTGCTCGACACAAGACACAAGTGCATCGCACTATTTCGAAAACATAAATTACGTGGCAACCACAGACTTGGCTCTTTCCCTGCGTTTGAAATTAGAAATTAGAAGAGCCCCAGTTTTGATCTGATTAGTATTGGGAAATCAGCATGGCCATCAGAGCGCATCCCCTTTAAAAATTCAGATTTTACTGCCAAATCAAATCCTCAATATGATCAATATTACAGCAGGGATGGTCTAAAGTGGCAACAAATCATTGTGATCACTTGTAATTTCCGCTGACAAAATGGCAAACTGGGGTAGAGAAGTCTTCAAGCCTATGCTCATACTCCTAATATACATATCTGACTACAAACAATGGATTTTCCTTTCAGGGAGAAAAATGCTTTAGTACAACAGACTGTCCAGCTGCTAGAGAAAGTGGTAAGGGAAGCCATATTTCATCCTGATCCACTCAGATACATGCTGAGTTCCTCTGCAGGACAATATGGACCTGGCCAGACCGTCTTCCTCAACCACAAAACCAAATACGCATCCATGGGCACACATATGCATGGGAGACTGCACTCAAATCCGCTCAAACACTGATTAAATTAGTCTGAAGGAGCAACAAGGGCCCCTAAGGACAATATTTTTATTGCAATAATAAAGGAAAAGCTTGCTTATGGCCCACCCCAAGCAAATATTTGGCTTTGGGTCAGCTCTATTATTCATCCCCTGAGGAATATGTGGGGGCCAAACCTTTCAGCAATGAAGCAAAGACTGTAGAAAAACAGTAGAAAAAGAAAAACAGTCTGGGCATTTACAAGGCCTGGAGGCTTTCGGTTAATAAATCAAACATGTTTCCAAATGTATCAAGGTAGTGTGCTTGTGTTACAAGGGGGTTTGTGTTTTGTGAGTGGACTTAGGACATGTGACTTAAACCCATCTGGGAATGGAATAACTAAATCCTTAATCTTTCTACAAAAGTTCCCCCGGTGGGTGATGATCGCTTCGTGCAGATAAGCCAACAGACAGGAAAATATGACAGAGCCTGTGTGTGTGTGTGTGTGTGTGTGTGTGAGGCTGGGCAGGATGCCTGGACTAAATCCCAGGAAAGGGGAAGTTATCAGGTAGGACGGGAAGACAGACTGAGACTAAAGACACAGACAGATAGGTAGACAGTGACAGAGAGAGTGGACACAGGCAATTTCTGTGAAGCGTGGACTCCGCCACCTGGAGGTCCATCAGGCTGACATTTATCATCAAAATTGTTGAGCCTCGTCGGTGTTATGGAGACGCTGGACCTCCCGAGACTGAAGGACAAACCTAGAACACTCCTACTGTGTTCACGCAGGCAGTACTCACTTCCAATACTTCCTACTGTGACTCACCTTCAATTACATACTGCAGGCAGTTGGCTACTATGGTTTACTCTCCAGATATTCTCAGTTACTGATACTTCCTTTAATGTAGCTTTCTTAATAGTTTAATCAAATAACCGTCAACTCTGTGTGACATGAGAATGGATGTGGTACCTGAATCCACTCTTTGTTTGAGTCCTCGGCCGGCGTCCATGCATTTTCATAGTAGTTGAGTCTGGAGCGCTCTGGGGACCAGCTGGGGTTGTACTGGGATGAGGCCATGATTTGGTCCGATGTTATCTCTCCTGATTCCATTCCCAAAGGGTCGCTACAGTCAAAGTCTAAAGGGAATGAAAAAAAGAAAAGAGGTTCAGTCGAGTCCTGAGCACCACAATGTACCCAGCATGGGCTTTCACTGTCCCCCAGAATCAAGAGCTCGTCTCTGGGGAGGAGGACACCACACGACAAGCACTCAGCGCTGCTTCAGGAAAAGAACAGCACATCAGCAACGCCTCAGTAAATCCTTTCTGTTGCTCTCCTTTTTTTTTACTTTCTAATGGAAACCGGACGGAAGTGTTTCACATTAAGACGTAAAAATGTCTTCATAAAACATTCAGTGTGGGCTAAGATTAAGCCAGTATTAGCAGTTAAAGTGACTTTCACTCTAGTTATTTCTTCCACTGACTGGATCTGTTTCCCTCACCTCCCTGTGGGCAGTTTATCTTTTTTGCACAAACTGACTATTTTGCCCACTTGGTCTCTTGGGGGGGTTTAGGTGTGTTTAGTATCTGTATTTTGGGGCCATATATCATACTTAACGGCCCAACCGCCTATGGTAGGAGTGGCTTCCCTGGTTTGTGTTGATATGGGGCAGCCGTTTGGAGGCTTCCTGGGCTCTGGGACTAAAGACTTAGGTGGGTCAGCTTGGAGCCGGCTTCTCTGACCCCTGGGGGTCAGACGTGCTGACACCAGTGTGGACGGAGCTGCAGCAGCAGTTGGAACGAACGATCTGACCTTTTGATCTGAAAAGGAGTCGTATAATGTCACCACAACAACACAGAGCTATGGGAAGGCACACTTTCACACATTCATGTGGACCATTATTCTTCTCATTGTTGATTTACTTCATTTTTTTCCTTCCTGGTAGTCATAAAGCACCTTGACAGTGTTTCTGTTGACGGTGGTCTATATCCATGGTGTTCCACTTCTGGGATTGGCTCCATTTCAATGGATCTTTGGATGTCCGTTACGTTCCGCT
Organism: Percina caprodes; assembly: GCA_013375575.1. Classification (NCBI taxonomy): domain Eukaryota; kingdom Metazoa; phylum Chordata; class Actinopteri; order Perciformes; family Percidae; genus Percina; species Percina caprodes. The sequence goes on from JABXJD010000163.1 coordinate 1,014,851, forward strand.
TTCTTCTGTTTTTTTGTTTTTTAAACTACAATGGATATATGAGGACTATGGTTAACTGGTCCTCAGATCTCTGCAGGGTAAATCCTGACAGCTAGCAAGACTATCTGTCCGATCTGAGTGTTCTGTTGCACAACTAAAACTACTTTTGAACGTACACTAAAACAAGTTCCTTCCCGAGGCTATTTTGCAGAGGCACCGTGGCTCTGCCCAAGACGATTGTGATTGGTTTAAAGAAATGCCAATAAACCAGAAACTGTTTTTATTTCACCCTGAATGCTGTGTGGACTAGCCAGACCCTCCTCCGCAGTTTCTTAAGACGCACTTCCATAACAGTGCTTTGGCTTGTGCTTGTGTGTTCACACACACACACACACACACACACACACACACACACACACACACACTCACAGAACGAGGAGCAGTGTGGAGCGGCTATGTGGCTGCTGCCTATGAGCTAACACAGATGGTCTCCCCATCTGCCACTATGCTAACACACTTCAGTCACCGGGTCAGAGTGTGCATTTGTGCTTTACAGTGTCAACGCGCGCTTGCATATGTATACGTGCTCACACACGCAAGTGTGTCAGAGTCTTAGAGTGAGGCTGACAATACTGTCTCGCACCTCTCCACCCTCATCATCGCCTCTCTTTGAGAAGACTGCCCGTTCTTGTCAAACCTTTGCAATCAGACCCACATCACATAGACAACGTGGATCCCAATCATACAAAGAGGCGTTTGTTTGTGGCTAAGGACGGTATCTGATCATGTGGGTTACTGACCAAAGCGGGGCTAATAGCCGAGAAGATAACGATGGTGGTTGGATGAGATGGGGAGGGTGGATGGAGAAACGGGGTAAGAACAAAAGACAAGCCCTCCTTTCATCACCTTATCACCTCCCATCAGAACCTTTCAGCTTGAGTGTACACTTCCCTTTGCCATGCAGAGGCGAGAAAATCCACCGTGTATTATGCATAAGGGGATTATGAATGATTCAAGTGGGACAAGGCTGGAAGAGTGCAGACAAACTTTCAAGATTTTTATTCCTATACTGGATTAGCCTTGGTCGGTGATGTAAGACCAAGCAACTCATGTAAATGAAGGTATTTACTGATCGCGGGTCAGATATTTCCCCATGCCTCTTAATGGTGAATTTGAAAAGTTGATTTGTGCAATCTGATCTTAGATGTGTGATTAAAGCGACTCAAGTAACTCGGAGGAAACTGAGGAGAAATGACATCAGCAGTCATCGTTGTGCATATTACTGTGAGGTGGTGAAGTTGTGTGTGTGTGTGTGTGTGTGTGAGTTTACTCTGCGCCTGTCTTCCCTCTGGGCAAGACAAAATCCTTTTTGGAGACGATTAGTAGATTTGTTGAATGTCATCCATCTTTGTTGCTATTCAAAGACTGACTGTGTGTGTGTTTGGGGTGGTCTAGCCTCTGGACAGATTTATGGCTCCTACGAGCTCTCGTCTTTCTTAATGAAATGTAGTCAGAGCATTTTGCAACACAGGGTCAGGGGGTCGAACCCTGTGATGATAATGCTGGATGTAAAAGCCCTAGGGGTGTGTGTCCGGGGTGGTTACTGGTGGGGAAGCTGCCTTTTGGAGTCTGTCTGAGCTCACAGTGTGTTAATAGGGCTTGTAAACCATGGGAGGCAGACTTGTACACTGTAACACATTACCCAAATAAAAAAACAGGAGGTGTTTATTTATGAACTCTTAAGCTCTGTTAAATGTGTGGGAATTCATCATGATAGGACCATGTGTGGCTTCAGTTGCAGACATCTGCTTCTTACTATAGAAATACTCTTCGGGGGGTTACTTTATTGCCCTCTAATTCAGACTCATTCAATCCAGATGTTTGATTGAACCAATCTTTTTGGATTGTTATTTCATTTTAATTTCTGTCTCAATATATATATTTTTTTGCTACCCTGAAATCCCCATCTGTCTGATTTCCATTGTTTTTATGCCAGCTCACCCTCTGGAACAGTCCTTTCAATTACAGTGAAGTTGGCTGAAAAGCCTTCCTTAGCGATGGCGCTGTCAGTGTTGATTGTCAGTGCCAGGATGCCCGTGTAGGAGATGATCCTGCCTGGGGTGTTCTGCCCACAGTACCTCCCAACGTATGGACCGACTGGAGAGAGAAAGGAGAGAAAAGCACAAACATTGTTACATGGGTTAGACTTGGGTTAACTCAATATTTGTTACAGCCATGTCACACATGGGTTTAACTACCAACTCCGCCCCACTGAGGTGTGAAAACTAGAGTGTCAGTGAGGTATGGCACTGGCTGCATTTTTTTACCACATAAAGACGCTTAAGAAAAGAAACCCAACATTCTTGCTTCCCTGTCGGAAACAAAAAGAGCAAAGAGGACTCTGTGGTCTTGGCAGGTCATGGTCTCTGTCTATTTGCTGGCTGTAAATTCCTTTGCCGTTTCTTTAGTCTTGAGGCGGCACAGCCGTGGACGGCTGAGTTTTGTTGAAGGAGACTGGGCAGAGACAATAGGGAGGCATTAAAAGAGAGAGAGCAATAAAAGCACAAGAGGGACATGTTCCACTGAGCAGGCTGAGTGGAATGGGGATGCAGGAGGGATGGCAAACGGCAGCTGGAGGGAGGATAGACGAGACAGAGTGGCAGAGAAACATGGGAAAAGAGTGATAGGGAAACGTGGGAGAGCAAGAGAGCACAATGACCTTGCCCTATGTTTCTGATGTGTGCTCTGATCCATGCACATATATGAGTGTGTGTTCCCTGTTGGTGTGTAGGGACCTGCAGCTTATCTGTGATTAGTAATGCTATGATCAGCAGCGAGTGACAGTCCTGCCTCCCTGCGGCCTCCCGTCATCCAAAACATGCCACTTTCAGTCCAGGTCCCATATGAAAGGCAAAGGCCAGAGCACGGGGACGTACGGGGTGAGAAAGATCCGGTTAATCTTCATAACCCTAGTGGCCTAGTGTATGCGTGGGAATCTACTGTACGTGTGCTTTTAAACCCGCTTTGGCATGGGCTGAACATAAAAATGCCATCTCCCGGATTATCTGCATGACTTCCCAGTGCTATGAAATTTTAAAGAGCCTCACTATGAAGTCTGCATCCTGCCTGCCTCTCTATTCCTCAGGGAAGAGGGACGAGGGAATGGAGGTTGTTCTTCTACAGCACCTATCCAGCGAGGTGCGAGTACCCCCGGCCAGATGCATTTGGCCCGTACATCTCCCATCTCTACACACCCCAAACGGCTGGCATGCCTCCAGGCTTCTGTGCTAATGCACTATTGATCCTGCAGGCACCACAGGAGCCACCTGGCAAAAGCCAACACACTATTTTCCTCCCATGGCTTATTTTTATACAAGGCTATCTGTCACATCAAGCAACACTTGGAGGGTGTGATGCCATGTCAGACACAGCGCAGTGTCCAGTTTTTGCCACTCTTAGACAAAAAAGATTCCGCCTTGTCTTATTCTGCTTCTTTTGCGTCATACTTTTTCTCTGCTACAAGTGAGAAATCTCTGAATTTTAATAAGTTGGAAATAGCACAGGAAATGTGACTATTCCAGAGCCTGAGGTACTTGTTCTTTGTAAAAATATGCATTCAAATGTGATAATGCTGTGACATATTCTCAGCTCTCCAAGCCGTTCCGGGTCTCCTTTATTAATCAACACAAATCTGGCATATGAAATTTATGTCCTACGACTAGTAGAGATCTACAAATGAGTTATGGAAATACTTTGTGGAATCAAAGGTCAACTACGATCAATTCAAATTTACAGAAACGCAAGCTTAAAGAACATTGAACTTCAAGGAAAACTCACTTAAAAAGGCAATGTGATTTACACTTCGACCTTCACTCAGAACGCCACGGCAGAGAATACTGATGTTCTCCAGTAGGTTGAATACTCAATACTCAATTTTCAGCCACTGATGAGTTTGTAAAAAGCTTTCATCTGGTCTGCACCCCTCGTTGGAATAGCCAGGAGAAAAACTGAAAAACCTCAAGAGGTGAATTCTCTCGCTGAGTTCAAAGCTTTCTCTCGGACCATGGAGGCATTGCTTTGAACACTACGTGCCCTCTCTCACTCTGGGCCCTGTCTTGTACCTGGTGCTGCGCAGCAAAAAGACTGATGCAAGTGTCTTTGCTAATTTAAGACCAATGTAGTTTCCAGTCCATCGTTTAATTATCAAAATGCAAATGCACCTGTGCGCATCTTTGCGCTCTTTGGCGTGTTGGTCTTACAAGGAGGTGTGTTCAGGTGAATTCTTGGCGTATTGCCATGTTATAGGTCCCGTGACATGGTGCTCTTTGGATGCTTTTATATAGACCTTAGATGTCCCCTAATACCACATCTGAAGACTCTTTTATATAGACCTTAGTGGTCCCCTAATACTGTATCTGAAGTCTCCTTTATATAGACCTTAGTGGTCCCCTAATACCGTATCTGAAGTCTCTTTTATATAGACCTTAGTGGTCTCCTAATACTGTATCTGAAGTCTCTTTTATATAGACCTTAGTGGTCCTCTAATACTGTATCTGAAGCCTCTTTTTTATAGACCTTAGTGGTCCCCTAATACTGTATCTGAAGTCTCTTTTATATAGGCCTTAGTGGTCCCCTAATATTGTATCTAAAGTCTCATTCCCAAAATTCAGCCTTGGTGCAGACTTACAGCCATTAGAGCCAGTCCCACAATGAGCTTTCCTTAGTATTTGCCATTTCTGAGTCTGTAGCTTTTGAGGAGGGGGCAAGGTAAAGGCTGGGGGTGTCGCCTTGATCAACTGCCACTTTGCTCCTTTTAAAGCCATGGGTGGGCCAAATTGTCTGGGTGGGAAAAGCAGAGAAAGGGGAGGTTCTCTAAGACCTCATAAGGGGAAAGATTCCAGATCAACCCATTTATTTTCTTAAAGGCAAAGCAGGATACCCAGGGCTTGCTTTACACCTATCAGCATTTCTAGCCACTGGGGGACCATAGGCAGGCTGGGGAACTCATATTGTTAAAAAAATGCCATGGGACCTTTAAGGAAACGGGAATTGATCGGGGAATTGGCTGACAAAAACCTGGTCTAAAGTCAATAATGCAGCATTTCATTGTTATTTGAATGCCTGCTTCACCTAGCGGAGTTTTGGTGGCGTAATGCTTGTGCCATTTATGTGCTTGCGCGCTTTCACTTCACACGTGAGCAGATCAGTTTCTTCTCCTAAAAAGACCTCTCCTTCCTGCTTAGCAAACCTGCCATCATAATAGCAACGCGCCAAGGTAGAAACGCGTCTGGCTTTTAAAGGGAATGGGCGAAGACACTCTGGTGGTTTATTGCATGTTACGCCCAAAACACAGCTATGATTAACAAAGACACTAAGTAACAACTCTTTTGAACCATGCGGCTGGCGCACCGACCTATTTTTTTGGTTTCATACACGCCCTAAATGCACCTGCGCCAGGCACTTTAAGCTTAAAATAGAGCCCTCTGTCACTTACCGACTGATTTTTTTAGACAAATGCTATTCCAAATGCTAATGCGATATTTCACTGGCTGTCTGAATCATCACAGGAGCTGCTGCCTTTGCTCAACCCTGCGATCAAGAGACGTTGGCTCTCACCAAGCTCGTTCAGTTCAAATACTCTCAAGGTAACACAAGGAACTTGAATTCCTTTCAGAGTCAAGATCGAATTCTGTTTGAACAATTTAAATAGCATAACCTAGATTAGACCTCAAATGTGCAGAAGCTAACAAATCCATGCAGCCTGTGACAGAAAAAGGAAGGGCGGGCGGCTCTAGGAGTTGAGCGATGATGAGGCGTTCACACTCATGCTGACAGACTCTTGGACCCCTGCCAAGTCTGGTTGAGGCAGTTAGCCCACTGTCCCGGTTTGTGTAAACCTGTTCATTTTCACTGAGAAAAAACAGTGAGAAGTTAAGTTGAAACCCACCATCTGCCCTTTCACTACAGAATTGCAGATTCAATAAGCAGTGGGATTTCAACTATACCTTTTTTGTACAAGTGCTATTTTCTCACCTCCAGGGAAGCCATCCCAGATCTCCAGTCTGTCATAGCGGCAGAAAACACCAGTAGGGGGAGTCGGGTCGGGCTCCAGCTCAAAGCTCTCGAACTCCAAGATGATCTCGGACATCTTGGGGGCAAAGATCATGAAAGTGCAGTCCAGGTTGTTGGGGTACTTCTCTGGGAAACCAGGCGACTTTATGACACCGCTGTTGGAGGTGAAGTTCCTAGAGCATTCGGGGCCTGCAGGGAGGAAACGAGATGGCAAGTGAGAAGATGAGACGAAACAGGCAAAGAGGAAGGGGCGGTGTTGATTCTTTTGAATGACTGTTGGTTAAGTGATCTGTTTCGGGTGGCTTTGTGTGGTGGATATTGAGATGCTCTGTCCCCCAGCTGGTCTATTGATTGGAGAGCAGTTTACAGCCCAGAGACGAGAGACCACCTTGATAGTTCTTTTATTCACTAGAGGCTACATCTAGGTCTCTCAACTCTCCTCTAAGTGCCTTTTTTCCATTGTGTGTGTGTGTTAAATCTGTAACTCCCAGAACATCTGGACTGTGAGTGTAAACATTTGTGAAAGGCTTCAATCACCAGAATTGGGGAGCGATGAACAAACAGCTTGATTCACTATGCAAAAACCTGTGCTTCTCACACACGCACGCACACACACTAACAAACACACACTGACACACGCACACACACGGCTGTGAAACCTATAAGAGGTGCTCAGACAAAATTACAGTCTCAGTGATGGAAGGCGACGGCAATGACTGTGCCTACAACAACACACAAATTCACACTGAAACTCACAATTTCACACGGGAAAGTCAAAATATTTATTCACAGCTCCCCGCGGAGTTGCCTTTCGGCTGATGTGGAGCATTAACACATTTCTCTATGTTAGCCACTTCTCAGAGCATCATAAGCACAAGATTATGATTTAAGAATGAGTGATGTGATAAAAAAACAAAAACAGCTGCAGGACATTTTTTTTTTTAAGAGAGTGATAGATAAGACATTAAGTTGTGTTTACTATGCATGCTCTAGCGCTGGGCCAGATTGTTACCAAGCCTGGCTTGGAAAAAAAGAGGACTACTGTCATTCAGGGCAATGATTTGGAGCCATTAGCGGCAGAAATGTGCACACGATAATGTCATTTTGATGCTAGTCTGACAGCCGGGGTGATGGGCGCACATGGGGCCGACCGAAACCAAAATTGCAGGGAGTTACCGCTAGATAAAGCCTCCTCGCTACAGTCATTGTAGCTCAAATAAATGTGGCACTCAAGCTTCTTACTGGGCCCCTAATTCAAGACAATCATGCCCACTTTAGCCTGTCCACCAATGGAGTGAGTAAAGGGACGGAGAGCCATGTTGATTTTCTCTCTCCCCAAGTTGCAAGCCACAGCGAGCGACGTTTTGACTCTAAAGAGAGCTGACATTTAGTGCTGCTGCTAAAGTGTGGCTTTCAAGAACAGTGGGCACCATTAATTTCACAGCTTCCCCTTGTATTTACCCGCTGGAAAATTGAGAGATTTTGTCGAGAGAGAGAGAGCATCGGCCGAGATAAGAGGGTTGCAGGATGCTGCAGTTCTGCACTTTACCTCGCCGTATTTGTGGAGAAATGTCAGACAGTTTTGGGGGGAAAAAAAAGGCACCCATGATTTGCTGAGTGCTCTAGACAACTGCAGTATCCAAAGTGCATTTCAGGTCAGTGTGTTGAATTTCCTGTGGATATTGGCTCAGAACTCCACTCTCCATCCTTTTCATCAGCCTCCACCATGACCCTTATCTCAGCTCAGCAGTTGACCAGAACAGATTTGGTCTTTGGGAATGGTTCCCTTTGAAAACCAGTCATAATCCAGACAATCTAACGCCTACACTGATTCAAATATGTTGCCAGTATTAAGTTTAGTCTTAAATTTAATTGCATTTATGCATGTAGAGTGGGACTTACAGTAAAAATAATATGTAATATGCCTCTCCTCTCTTAGCTCCCTATGGCGCCATTTTGATGCAACCAAGCCATCACCTGCAGTTAGCATCCCATTGACTCCCATTCATTTTGGCGCTACTTTGACAGTGAATAACTTTACATCTGACGCATTTAAAGACTCTATTTGTCTGTTGTTTATTTCTAAAGAAACACGACAATATATGAAAGGCTCCATTACCTTGTAGCTCACTTTATGGCTTCGTAGCAGATGTTTTTGTAAAAATAGGCTAACGATTGTGTCATAATCCCGCGACTTACTGTTGCACGGTAGAGGAATCACCGTATAGTACAGGGTAAGCTCCCAGACAATTTGGACTCACATTAGCTGCTCAGGTTTAATTACTAATGTTAACTAGCATTTTAGTTAGCAATAATTAGCCTGTGTCTATGTTATCTCCTTACGTATACCTACGCTCTCCGTCTCTGCTGATTGGGAATGATTGAGATTTCTCTTGGCACAGCTACCAGACAGCTACAACTTTCAGACAGGTTGCTCACGTCACATCAACGTCGTCAAGCTCAGTTGGATGCTGCGCAGTAACGCTCAACCATCACCAAAAAAGAGCTTCTAATATCCTTCACTGGTCCCCGTCCAGAGCAATGGGATCTGTTTGTCCATTTCTTTAACTGTCTATGCTATTACCATTAGGGCTTCCTGTGTCTGACTCACTGAGGCCATGCCAAGGACAAACTCTCCTAATGTCAGCTTTTTTGAGCTCTGCTACGTTTCCAACCCCTCAAGAAAAGGACACAGCAAAAACATTACCAACAAAATAGAGTGGCGAGAGAAGACAGAGCACTCTTGCCAGTCCCACCGGCGAGATAATCATCCAACAGATCTCTTTTATCTAGTGCCTCCACATGGGAGGGCTTCCGTCCCCAACTCCCATCGCTACACCCAGGATGCTTTGTGCTGATATCTGCGTGAGACTCATTCAGTGATATCAGTCACACTTCTCAGTGGCAGCGTCGGTTGGTACGGCGTGTGCGCATGCATCTGTGTTGACAACGAGCTTCAGGAGACAAATATATCCCGTTGTCAGCCACATGCCAACATCCCTGGTCCTTCTTCTCTCTGTTCCTCCTTTATTCTATCGCTGCAGTGGCTGGTGTCTTGCCTGGCGGATGTATCGCCTCAATATAAAAAGGCATTGAAACAGAAAAGGTTTGATGCAGGTGAGACGGAGAGGAAACACACACTTTGATTGTTCCATTTCATCTGAGATAAAAAAAAAACAGTTTGGCCACAGTGCACCCAGTAGTCCAAACACTGCTTTTAAACAAACAGCTGAATTTACGACAGGAAGTTGGAAGAAAGAAAAAGATGTAACCTTGCACGCTACATTTAGTGGCAACCTACAACCAGGCGCTCAAACATTTACTGCCTGCAGTAATGGATTACACTTGTTTATATTGAATGTCACTGTGGGTCTGCTCGCTGAGTCATTTGAGTTTCAAAATTATATTTAACCCTGCTGTTGTCCTCGGGTCAAATTTGACCAATTTTCTAAAAGTTACCATATCAGAAATTTGTGTTTTCTATCAAACAAAACGTCCAAAACAATTACATGGATTGTTCCATACGACGCTCTTTACATGTAAAATAAGTGATCAGTTCGCTCTTTGAATTTGGGTGTTTTATTCAATTTTTATGGCATTTGAAAAATATATTGATAAAAGAACGTGACAAAAATGACAGAAAAAAAGGTTTTAAAAAAAACCGTGGAAAAGTGAGAAAAACATTGTGAAAGAGTGAAAAAAAAGTGGAATAAAGTAATGACAAAAAAAGTGAGAAAAACATCAGAAAAGGGGGAACAACAACGAAAAAAGTAACAATAATTACAAAAAAATATTTTTTTAATATGGACCAAGAAAAACAAAAAGTTGCATAGTGGGCGAGAGGACAACACAAGGGTTACTGTGGATATGATTTCAATCTTTGCAAGTGTAAGAGATCAAAATGAATCTTAAATAAATATGGTTTCAACATTAAGGGATCAGTGTCCCTGATGACTTGTCCTCTATGTCTCTATTAAGCTGTTGCTTTAAGTGCTGAAAGCAGACTGCGGCGTTAATCATTAGAACAACATTGCGCCAAGGAACAGGCTTTAAATGTGACAGCCTCTTGCTATTTTCATTTTTTAAATCTGTCTCTCTGTCGCTTTTCCCAACTTCTCTCTTTTTTTTCCATTTATTCATCTCTCTCTTTCTCCTTCATTTGGGTTATTAGGGGCCGGAGCCATAGGGGCTGGAAGTGTTGTCTTTGGACTGCTCAGTAAATCACCACTGTTTATGTTCCATGTTGCTCTCCGGCTGATCATTAGCCCAGTTCACAGTCCTCCAACCCTCCGACCCCTATTTATGCCCCCCTGCCCCCTTCATACCTCCTTTCCCCTTCACTCTGTCGTTGTCGTCACTCTGTCAACTAACTGTTGGTGGAGAATTCACTATTTCAACACTAAATCAAACATTAACCTGAAGCCTGGTGCGTGTCAGTCACTGAAACAGATGAAAAGGCAAGGAAAACATTTACCCATACACATATTTACACACACACCTCGAGGCACTGCACAACTGACATGGTATTTTGTGCATTTACTGTGCCTGGGCCGTTGATTCTGGGATGACACAGTACTGATGGGATGGAGGGCAGGGGGTGGATGGGAAGAGATTTTATGTCTTAGGTTTCCATAAGGACTGTGTGTGTGTGTGTGTGTGTGTGTGTGTGTGTGTGTGTGTGTGATGACATGACGAATCCATGCCAGATGTGACCTATCCATGAAAGCAGAATGTGTCCTTTATTAAGCCCCACCCAAAACACACACACACACACACACACACACACACACACACACACACACACACACACACACACACACACACACACACACACACACACACACACACACACACACACACACACAGAGACAAACACCTTGACTGTGTTTTCACAGGTGTGTGCTCTGTGCTTGCATCCCAGTGACGTGATAAACAGGGCTGTTGCGTGAAGATGAAATAATGTTAGGCTTAGTCATTCTGCTGAGAGAGGATGGAGAAAGGGGGATGAGCTTGTGGTTATATGCAAGCGTGTGTGTGTGTGTGTGTGTGTGTGTGTGGGGGCTACTAGAGCACTATCTCTGCCTCCGCACCCACTTCAATGGGCCCTCTGCCAGCATTGATGTGGCTCTAAGCTCATCAGAGCTGTTAAGAGAAAACATATGTTGTGCATGTGGGCATGTGTGTATTTGGGACGGATCTGTCCAGAAACACTTGAGGATTTTAAGTGAGATATTGTCAGATGACAAGATAAACACAGCTTTTAGTCTTCTACAAAAGCACCAAGACTTGGGTGGTTGGTAACCCCAACCTCATCTCGGTTTACTCTGACATTACTAATTTTTGATCATATGGCCGTAGTTTGCCCGACTTTTTAATGCACCATTTCGTTACTGCCTGGAAGTCGAAGGCCTCCGCAGAGACATACACAAATACAAACAGCTTGCAAATCTTTGAGCTCCCTGCAGCTCGCATAATCTTCACCCCTCCTCTCTATCTCTTTCTCCCCCACCATCTCACTTTTCCTGCATGTCTCTTGCCAGACTTCAGCCAGTGGAGTGAGGCTGCCAATTTGCAGGCTATAAAATAAATTGCCCATGCTAATTAAGATGGTTGGATGGGATTGAAGAGTGGAGAGGGGTAGAAACTGATGTGGAAGTGGCCATAGAGAGCCGCAAAACAACCTGTTCTCTTCCAATTAGACACTTTGCAGGCTACTGTTGATGAAAGCCAGGGCTACAAACGCCAGCATGTTGAAGTGTGTGTGAAAGTGTATTTACATAGTTTATTGCGAACCTGCACATGTAAACATCCTTGAATATGTTGGCGTACGATCCCTGAGGGGAGTACGTGTGGACACGTTTGATTTGCGGGTATATTTATCTTCCATGTGACCTTTGCTTGTATAACCTGAGATGAGAGGCGCTACCATCCCTGATGTTGACTTCCAGTGATCTCCACGCCTACAATCACAATGATAAACACTCTGAATTATTTGTATTTCCCTTCATTGGCATGCACAAGTGCGAGCCTCCCATTCCTCCATCCGTTATCAGAGCATCTGTGTATCATCATTAACGTTACATGTGTTAGCCAACACAATGTTTTCCCAGCTAATACCCTGCTTGTTGATAAGCTGTGCTAATCAGCAAGCTTTGAATCTCTCTTTCTGCTTGCTTCTCTCTCTCTCTCTCTCTCTCTCTCTCTCTCTCTCTCTCTCACTCTCACAAACAGGGCTGTTAATTGATCTCAGAGCCCTGTTCTTGGCGGCAGCCAGAGCCACACTAGTCAAAACACAGAGTAAATTCAAAGCACAACAAGGGTCTGGATCCACTGAGGTAGCAACGGCACACCCATGGTGCTCTTCTCTGCAGGGGGGTGACGCTAGGTGCAAAACACCCAGAAAAAAAACTTCTGTCCTGGGTTTAATCTACAGCAACACCCCTGAAGCCCCTTTTCCCCAAGCCCTGATTCCCCTTTAAATTCCATAAGGCCAAAAAAACACAGATTCTAATCTAGCTCCAAGTCTCTATTCCTGACTCTCTATTTTCTGTCTACACAAGCATCCATATTTCTTTTCCTATTTCCTCATATCTCAGGCCCCCTATGAGTGTGCTCAGCTGTTTCCCTACCACCACTGGGCCCCTACATGCCTTATTTATAATCAGTCCTGGTTAATAGATGAGACTGGAAAATACCAAGCTAATCATGGAAGAATGTATGTATTTATCTGGCCTATCAAAGGGAAAATAAGGAGTGTGTGCAGATGAGTTTGCGTATGTCGAGGTGGGGTGTCGCTTTGATCTGGTAAATGGAGCCACACACCAGCAGCTTCCCTGCCTGGTGTCACGCACAACCCCAGACACACAAACACACGCAGGATAACACACACTAGCCCAGATTAAAAGGAAGGAGGGACCTCGCAGGGACATTCATCATGTCTCCGAGGTCACGGGGGGCCGTCCCATAGACTGCTGCTAAGGTTAATTAATGAAAGTGGAGTCTGTAGCACCTGTCTGCCTACAAGTTACTCTCCAGATATGTGATGTCCTCCTCCTCCTCCTCCTCCTCCTCCTCTTCCTCCTACTTCCAGACCAAACAAAGAAAAGCAGCCAGCTAACAGGAAATTCTTCTTCCTGGGATACTGTGTTCTGATAAGATAGACATCCCCTGATACATGCTTTCCCACTAATATGATGCAAAAAAACTTATTTTTAAGATTAACATTAAGGGAGGAACTTCACACTGATTGTATACCACTGCAGTGAAAGTACTTCCTAATCCCAGTTTAGGGGCTGTTGTCCCAGGGTCAAATTTGACCGTTTACAAAAACTTTCTATATCAGAACTATGTCAAAGGAAGTGACAAATGTTGAAAAAAACTACAAAAACGTAGGAAAGAATCAGCAAAAACTTTCTTTTTTTAAATGCTGAAAAAGTGACCAAAAATATTGGGAAAAGCAACAATCAAAATGTTGAAAAATGTGGAATAAAATTGACAAAAATGTCGATAAAAGTGTAACACAAAGTTGCTGGTCGATGTGAAGACAACAAAAGTGTTAATTCACTTCCTCCACAACCTGCTTGCCAGTGCTTATGATTAGGGCTGCATGATATGAGGAAAATATGTGATATGCAATAACGTTGTGAATATTGATATCAAATAACAATATTACTTATATAAATAAGGAGATATTAAAGTGTACTCAGTTCTGCATGTATGCTGCTTTCAGTTTTCTGCTAAAATACAACAAATTGCTAGTTAAACTAAGGACAAATGAAAGGAAATCATTTCCTACCTACTTTTATTGAAGAAATTGAACATTGAATTGAATATATAAGGCACTACTAAAAAAGAGAATGACAGTTTCTTTTAAAGTGTTAGTTCCTGCTGATATTTTCTTTCAACTAACACTAAAAATCTCTGTGTCTATCGCAATATATCGCAGCCTGTCGCGATATGTATGTTGATATTGTGATAATAATGAAAAAACTATATAGTGCAGCCCCACTTATAATGGCAGTATTGGATTATGAGACAATGAGCCCTCACAGACTTTGTGATGCTTCTGTCTCCTCTCGTTGTTGTTTTCAGCCCCTCCAGAAAAACATGATTATGCGCAACATTTTTTTTTCATAATCCCCGCATTTTGCCAAAATGTCACATATACGGTGTTTTTAATTGTTTCTGTGCTGTATTCTTTTAAGCTGTGAACTATGCATGTCATTTTGTACTACAGTGTACTGTGGTATGACAATAAAGAAATCTTGAATATAACAGAAAGTTGAAAAATGTTGCTTTTACTTTACACATTTTTCCCTGTTGCCATAGGAACGATATGAAGCAACATTATGAAGCGAGATTGACGTTATGAAGCGATGTTATGAAGTGACATTATGAAGCGACGTATTGAAGCGACGTTGTGAAGCAACGTTATGAAGTGACGTTATGAAGCAATGTTATGAAGGGACGTTATGAAACGATGTTACGAAGTGACGTTACGAAGAGACTTTACGAAGCGATGTTATGAAGTGACGTTATGAAGTGAAGTTATGAAGTGACGTTATGAAGTGACGTTATGAAGTGACGTTATGAAGTGACGTTATGAAGTGACGTTGTGAAGCGACGTATTGAAGTGACGTCGTGAAGCGACGTTGTGAAGGTACGTTATGAAGGTACGTTATGAAGCGATGTTATGAAGTGACGTAATGACTTAACAAAACAAACAGCCTCTTTTTCATCAAACCACAGTTCCCACAATTTTTGCAAATTCCAGCAATTTTATCTGATAAAATTGCATAAATATCCCATGTATTCCATCGCATATTTTAACAAAACGCATATTTTGAGGATTGTTGCCCGCAACAATAACAAAAAACTCTGGAAGGACTGTGTTTTGTGTCTCTTTGCAGTCACTTTGTGTCTCTGCATTTTTTATGTGTAGGGCTGCACAATATGACATTATGCAACAATGTTGTTGAATATCACGGTAACAATATTGACTTGCGACAAATGAACAGATCAGAGTGTACTTTCATACTCCAAACATACTCGACTCTGCTTATACTCTTGCTGTGGATTGCCATCTGACACAACGCTTGT